>JAQGBT010000022.1:0-124752 GCA_034698585.1 Disparrhopalites patrizii
GCCGGGGGGGATGGTGGGGCACACGGGCATGGAGAAGGGACCATGATGAAATTCGGGGGCGGGGGTGGAGGAGGCCGGGGAGTTGTTGGCTTGAGCTTGTTGAAGAAATTCACCACGCTCGGGACAATCCACAAGCGTTCTCCCTCCCCTTTAACGTCTCCAGGAGGAGCTGGAACTGGATGGTCCTTGGTCTCAGCTTGCCCCACTTCGTCGGCCGCCACCTTCCCCTCAGCCACTCTTCCGGATTCTGCCAGAGCTGGAACTACGGCCGCAGGTTCGGACAGCAATGTGACATCCACGGCGAGGTCCAGCTGGACTTCCTTTGGCTTCTCTTCTGCCTTTACCATCTGAGGACCCTCGGACTTGCTCTCCTCCGGGACTGCCTTGACTTCCACAGCTATTTCCGATGGGACCGCCTTCACCTCCGAGTCTGGACTTTCTTCTTTGACTGTCTCGGCATTCGGGGGTTTGCTCGCTTCCTTGAGTAACTTCCCATCCTCCAGTTCTTCCCTGTGGAGAACCTCTGGTGGATTCAAACCTGGAGGATTTTTGTCGGAGCTTTGCACCACGGAAGCGTCATTCACGTCTACTATTGGCTTAACCTCCCCAAAGTTGAGGAGTACTTCCGGGACCACTGCGTCCTTGGAGTGTTCGTGTCCATCCAGAGAATTCACGTTAATCACACCAGCCCAACATCCATGGGTGAGGGCAGCTACCTGTTCACAATAAAGAAAGGCACATTAGACACAATTTACTACAGTTTTCTCTCAACACTTCCCTTCAATATTTACTTCGAACATTTCCGCAAAGAACAAGAGTTTGAATTCAAAAGTTACGCCATTATAGCTTCAAATGCTTCAAAACATAACAGTTCAAAAATGACTAAATTTTAGGAAGTAATCTCACCAGAAAGAAGGTAATCGTAGGACTGACACGCATGATGACCACCTCACAGAATCACAGAATGTAAAAGACGAATCCAAATGTTACTATTGTACAGACCCAGATGAACCATGAGTTACTGCACACACACAATGATAGTCAAATTGTATCTACCTTTCCTGGCACTGGGACTCGCTCTTTAAATAGTCCAGGGAAACTACCGTTTCCCATAGAATTACATAGGTATGTTGCTCCAGATATTGGCGAAGAACCTCCGGGCGTACAGGCAAGTTGTCCAGATGATTCAGGTGTGTAACGGAAGTTCTATATAGCATGCTTCCATTCCTGACGTGGTGGCGACAAATGATGTCTATTTTTGCAGGATGAACTAGGAGCTAATTGACGCACACAGTGATTTTCAAATTGTATCTACCGTTCCTGGAACTTCACCTCGCTCCGTAAATAGTCCAGAGAAACTACCGTTTCCCCTGGAATTACATATGTATAGCTCCAAATATTGGCGAAGAACCTCTGGTTGTATAGGAAATGTGTCCAAATGATTCAGGTGTGTAACGGAAGACCTATGTATGTAGCATGCTTCCATTGAATAAATTAGTTACCACATTGCGAAGACGGCATGTTTACGAAAATAAACTAATGCCGCCTAAGGATCCATTGGATTTTTTTCCAGGGTTTCAAATGTATACACGAGTATGGGTATTCCACACGTTTGGACAGGCTGTCAAAATGCTCGTGTGGCTGACTATTTGCGTATAGCATCGGAAATGAGCTAAGCCAGCACGTGTAGTGATTGTCAATTGATTGCGGTACGGATAATAATGAATAATTATACCTATCGTTTCAATTCAACCTATGTGTAAATATGTGTACTATGCTGTTGGTACTAGACTTCGGCACGTCCAATTTTTCTTATATTAAATCAAATGCCCTTTTTAATGTGTTGAACATTTGAAAATCGAAATTGCAGGTGGCCAGGGTTAATTACAAATTACAATTTACTTCCAAAGTAATGCCGTTTCAATGCGCTGTAGATTCTCATCTGTATCTCTGAATTGTGTTGTAGCAGTTTAAACAGGTTTCAGTTTAAGTTGGTTTTTCAAGAGCGCTTATTGTACTACTCGTACGTATGTATAAAGGGTATAGGAGCTAGCAGGAAAACTTGTTGCTTGGGAAATACTGGGAAAATTGAGTTGTTTTCATAAAAACCACTCCTATCCTATGCACTACCGTTTACTACTATGTCATCTCTTTGTGTTCAGAAATATTCGAAAATATTTTTTTTTAATTGCAGAAACGATCGTTTCCTTAAGAAAGAATTAGGCTTGATTTGCTGCTGCAGGATTTTTGACGCTTATATAAGCCTTCATATGTTTACTGACAGATTATGCGCGCTTTCATCAAAAATGAAAATTCCTGTCGGCTATAATCAGAAATGAGAAGCAGGAAGAATTTTAAGAGATAACGGAGCAGCCTATGTCCACGAAATGTATTCCATGTTAGCTTGAATTCTATGCATTATTTCATAATTGTATGACAGAATTTTGTGTACCTATACAAAAATGCCAAATAAAGAGAGGTCGATTGCAGACGAAACTGGCTAGTTGTTTATTAGTAAAAATAATCATTTTGCTCCAATCTTCAAACGGTATCCAATAGAGGCGTAAGTCTGACATCAATTCCTCTTCTAAAAAGGGATGTCCTGAGATTCGGAGTGAGTGCAACGCACAGAAACGAATCCGTGCGGCATTTGTTTTACCCACAACGAGCATTTGCATTATTTTTCCCAAGAAAAAGCAGTCAGCAATGTTTCTACAATATTCGAGATTCTATTTGAAGATGATAACGTCTTTTATACATTTATGCACCTGTAGGTAGGTAGAATTAAAAAAATCGTTTTCGCTCCAACCTTTTGAACTTGACGAGGAAAAACGGTCATAATTAAAGGGGCACACATTGGTTGGAGCTCTGTTCAATAGGTACAATGCTTTTTGATGTCCGCAGGGTACCAAATAGGAGTAGTCTCCTCCTGCACGTCCACAGTCGAAACTACACATGCAACGAAACTAGTGTCGAGTACAAAATTTTATTGTGGATATAGCCCGTCTGAATCCTACAATCATTGCCCAAGATACCGTAGGTTTTCTTCGCCCCAAGTTTAAACGGGTCCATGCAAAAAATAAAAATCATATATTATAATGGATGCTTTTGTAAAATTCAACTATAAATTAGAGGAGGAAACCAATTTTCAATTATTTGCTTTTGTTGCTGGAGGCGAGATACAGAATCAGTTTGGCATAAAATGCCGACTGTTAAACTTGACAGAAAAACCGTCATTTTGACCATTAATGTTTGTCAGATTGAGACGTGAATTGCTTGATCGCAATAAAATTCTGCATTAGATAGTAGTTTAGTTGCAATTTTATTGCTGCTATGCTTGGTAGGGAGGACGGACTGTCCCTTTTGGTACCCTAGACAAAGAACCTGTGAGTTCTTACAGTGTTTATATGGTTCGTGATGTTTTATATTGTATCGTTTGCACTGCACTGCTGTGAATATTAGAGCATTTGCGAAGACAAGTAGGTGTGTGAAACCGTGTGCGGCAATGGCGGTAAAATGGTCTTTAGTTGTTGTGAAACAAATTCTGTTCAAACGAAATAATTACGTGTAAGAATGATTCTATACAGTTGCAGATTACAGAATTTCGTTTTCATTTTGTTTACGCTAAAACATATTTGGCCGTGGAACACACGGCATAGAACCACTACAATATTGGCTTCACCGCACACTTGTCTTATTCGTACACATTCACTCTCCGGAAATGCTCTAATTCCTTGTCCGTTAAAATATCAGAAAAAGAGAATGTGAACATTTTCGTTGTCTTGACATATAATTACACATACAAACATCAGCTCCGAATATTATTTGAATTTTCTTGTCAATATGCACCCTATATAGCGTAATTTTCTGCGTAATTTAGTTTTATAAGTATAAATACACGCGTAGATACATTTTGTATATACATAGATTGGTCTAGTCAAAGAACGCGAGGAGATCATCCGAAACTGACAAAGGAGTGGAGTTCAAATTTGAGTTAATTCCTCCGTTGCTACCATCTCCACTTGACGGGGGCGTCGCGAGGCCAGACGGCTGAAGGTACGAGAGTAACTCCATAGGATCCACCCCGCTATCTGGTAAAAGCTATAAAAATAAATTCGAAAAAGTTAATAAGTATAAATAAATAAACGTTTGAAAAATCTTGTCGAATACGTATCTTTAAAGTATAATCAGAGCAACACAAGCAGAAATTTCCTAGTCCTCACTACATATATTCACTACAAAACCTCCTAATTTCAGATTTACGGAATGGGATACCCTTAGGATTTCAGTTTGAATGTACCGTAAAATATTGGGTGTGAAAGTATGGCAGTGCATATCGTCGGAGTTAAAGGTATATTCAGAAGCGTCTGTTTTTGGCCATAAAACATTGGCGGTCACGGCATTTGAGCGGGCATATTGAAAAAAATACTGCTGTAGAAGTACTGGTAAGCTCTAGCTTATATATAGTTTTATATTCCCGCAATTCTAAAATTCTTTCGCTTATTCCACTCTATACTCAGAGGCTTCGCTTGTAAAAATAACGGTAATAGTTAATTATGAAGTTGATTTACTCTACAGGTTCAAGGCGCTATCTTCTAAATGATGAGGCGCACAGTGCACATAGACAATCTGCAGTAATGCTGAATGTCCTAAATCTGGACAGTTCAAATGAATTATTTCCATTCATCTAGCACCACGGAAGGTATTGGCGCTTAGGCTTGTCTTTCTAGCGAACAACCTGTGCACATTACAGAATTACACATAAAAAAATCTATATGTACTTTCATTGTTGCTAGACTTAATCCTACGGGTTGCACGACATGCACGTAGGTCAACAGTCAGAAAAATCCAATCCCCAAAAAATCGCAAAAAACTGTCTTTACTCCCTGTCAGCAAAAAGTTACGTTTATTGATTGGGATAGAATAAACGCACAGGTGAAATCCGTGAACTGAGAGGAAGTTTTCTTCACGCAAGTGTAAAAAAGAAAACTAGTTCAATAGCGCAAAACTTTTGCGAATACATTCAGCATTTTGTATGCACCTTTTGTTAAATATTACGCATTAACATCATCCGGCCATCAGTATCAGAAACGCAACACAGCTTTACTAACTTAGCTTTACTCAACAATCACTTTACTAACGTTTGCGTGAATATTAAGCGATTGCGTAACTGTGATTTGAAACACTCAAGACAAAAGGGAAAAGCTTACGTTTAGTCCTTCTTGCCCCGGACCTTCACCATTTATCACAGCTTCTGGGTCAAAGTTTAAATCCGAACGCAAATCAGAATCTGGAATGACACTTGAACTATTATTATTGGGTTTCACTCCTGCAGAAGATTGGGAACTGCCTTCACTGGTTGAACTATTTGAATCTGGTTGATTGCTTCCTGGTGGAGGAACACTGGGTGAACCATGACCGCCCAACGGAGTGTGAGCTGCACCCGGCGTATGGGGTGTGTGAGGTGTGTGGGGCAGACCAGAAACTGTGTTTGAACCTGTTCCACTGGAAGGGTTTGTACTAGAACAGGTGGTTGGGCAAGGTGAACTAGAATTTCCTCCATTATTATTACCACTGCTTGAATTGCTAGGACACATCTGAAAACCCCAAAAAATCTTGGTTTCCCAACTGGATCTTATTGTTCAAGATATATGTATATTAGTAGTTGAAATGATTGAACTAATACCTGATCATTGATGGTTTTTTCAATTTCGTTAAGAGGATCATCTAAAGAATCGACGGATTCTGTTAGCTGCGATAGTCGGCTGTAATCGCTTCCGAATTCACTTGAAGCATTTGATCTAGAAATATTTGCGCCTGAACTACCAGGCGAGTTACCACTAAAGTTGTTCATCATGGATTCACTGGCTATGCCTGCAAGGTTACCATACGTCATATTCACAAAAAAACTAGTATGGTTGACAACAAGTATAACGATTTATAGAATAAATACTTCAAATATTAGGATTCGGATCTATTCGAGTTAGCTATTTATTTTTTAGCTACTTTAAGGCAACATAGGGTAAGCAACTATTGTTTCCCCATATCCCCATAAAGTCCAAACTGGTCAAAATAGGCAAAAACTGTGCAGATTTTATTGCTGATCAAATAAAATGATTAATCTGAGCATTAGTGACTGAGGTATGGCAATGCTTCAGCATGGAGTCCGACATGCAAAATCTATATAAGCAAATCTGTATAAAAAAATAGAACGTACTGTTCATATCTGGCGGACCGAACGGGGACATAACCATCCCACTATCCCACCCATGGGAAGACATGGGTATGTTAGTGTTTGCTGGACTGCTGGTTTTAATACGTTTGGCATTTCCACATACATCCGAGTCGTCAGGTTCGGCCTGTGACCCCAAAATTCATGTTAGTAGAATTCAACACCAATGACTACGGCATTGTGATCGATAGAAATTAGGCAGTGATGTCAGGTGTTATCTATACATATAAAAACTAGGTGTGTGTACCTTTAATAGCATAGGAACATTCTTTGTTGGTTTCCAGTTGGCGGCTGCATCCAGAGTAACTTCATCTGCTTCGCCAGGGCCTCCCAATGTATTCAAGATGCTCCATATGTACTGATCAATTTCAAGTCCCTCGAGCTGTCCTGGTTTGCTGTCAAACAAGCAGAGTTAAAGTTAAAACACTACGTGGCAGGTTTATATAAATTTCTTATCCGTATCGAGAAGAGAACGACTGACAAATCAGTCGAGTAAAATTTTGTTAGGTCAATTTGTCGCACGTTATTTGGGTGAAAAATTTGTCGGATCTAACGGCTTTGAGGTTTATTGGGGTCTAACTGAAAATGCAGATTTAAATGAACATCGTCTTTAATACAAACTAGTTTGTAATTAGTAATTATGATGTAGGTTTTTACTTGCAAACGGGACATCTCCAAGCACCTCGTTCACAATTCAGCTTAAGATATGACTCAAGATCAAAGCATTGAACATGTTTACAGTCATGACCTCTTGCTGGTAGAGCAATTCGTTTGCACGAAATGGGGCATTTTAATGATACCTGTAAAATAAGACATGAAAAATGATTAAGAATAATGCAAAACAGAGTAAACATAAAATATTACGTTACTCAAAATTAACCTTAATAGCAGTTTGTTCGATTCCATCTCCATCAGAGTTACCACCAGAATTCATGGATCCAGTAAAATTGAAATTTCTCTTAATTTTTGTAATACAATGCTCGGCCGGCAATAATCGTTTGCGAAGGAGACTTTGTAGTACCGAATGGACACTGGGTCGGTGTACCAGTTGAAGCACAAACAAATGAGACTGGAAGAGACGAAGCATACATAATTAATAGTAATAGGTACAAACTACAAATACAATTGTAAGAATTATTGACGGTGTACAGAAGGGTCCGTCACATTATTTTGCTCAGTTTTTGAATCCTTATTTCTTGGACTTGGAAAACATTTAGAGATAGTGGAGACACTTCCTGTGAAGCCCATTCGTGAAGATGTTTAACAAAGAAACTATCTCACAAAAAAGGACTACCAGGGAAGGCCCAAAAACCAATTTTCGGTCTGGAAAAATACATTTGTGGGCGCTTTCTTGTAAAACCACCATATTTCCAGTACGTATGTATATTATTCATATTTTCACTTTCACATTTTGAATTTTTAAGAATAAGTTGTTCAATTTACTTAATTATGCCTTTACGAGGTCGGGAAACACAATTTTGAAGTTGAGCAAAGTAACCTGCCGGACATATCTGTAGTACCAGAAACAAACACTAAACTTACACAACAGCAGGCCGATACTGTTATTTGTAATGTATTGCGACTGGGCAAACATATATCTTTGAGATAAAGTGGCTTGTGTGTTGATTTATCCTCACCCCGGTCAATATTTAAGGGAATAGCATTAACCGAAACCTGTACGCTTGCTGGCCAGTTTGTATTCATTAGTCGATCTTCGTGATGAAAACATTTTAATTGCAGTTCCAGGTCAGACCTGTGTCAAAGATTAAGACATTAAGAGTATGTAACCTAAATTCTCACCTGGCCAACGTACAAAATTGTGACGCAGTCATGAAAATCGAATCATTTTTTTTTTACTTGACGTATTTGCTGGACTAAATGACTACATTACATAGCTCTAAAAAATGCACATCTTTTCAGACGAAGATCGCTGCATATAAAAATTCACCTAGGTACATGTCATAGATAATGAAATGTACATGTGGCAATACATGTACTCGGATGCTCGTATATCATAGTAAATGCTGATCCAATGAATTAGTATTGAGAGATCAATCTTACCTCCACACAAGAGTTTGATGTACTGTAGGTTTTAGATGGAACACATGATTGCTTACAGCCAGATTGTGCTCTAACCGGAAAGGTGCTAGGATTGTTCCATCCCTTACAGTGAAGGTAAGTCTTAATTCGTCATCTGACAGAAAAAACAAAATCAAGTAGTACTAAATGCCCGCAGGAATACACTGAAAATCAATAATGCACAAACTTTTAATTGTTGATGGATCAGACTTAGAATGGTATTCTGGTTCGATTTCAACACTCACACTTGCCTTCACAGACTCACATTGTCACAATCAGTGAGTGCGAGTGGTCTAGTGAATTCTGCGATGTATTGCGGGTACACCACAGAACTTACTGCGGACATCTCATCCGTAAACAATTCGGTCATAAACATTATCGGTCAGTGAAAATACAACCAAGAACAAAACCGTACAGTAAAAAATTATTTCGGACACTTCATTTTCGTACACCTACAAAATCGGTTAGTAGGAATATCGGTCAAAATGGATGGAATACAAAGAAATTTCGTAAAATGGCATTTCATCCAATTTTTGTTCATGCGACCTTTATTTCAGACAGTATCAAATGTCGGTACTAAAACACTTCGAATTTATGATCAAACAACAGTAATTTAACGTGGAACTACTTTAATAATCAACAATATGGATTGACATTTTGACATACGTTCCTACATCCAATTCTTTCCTTTAAAAAGTATTTATCGTTTAGAAGCATTTCGTTTAGCACAAAAATATTTAAACATTTGGAGTCGAACGAGGCGAAATTTGGTTAAAACACTACTTTTAACTCCTGTCTGTAAATGGCACTAGACACCAGAAACATGGAAAATACATAATAAATATGTTTTCCTATTTCCCCTAACCAAAGAATAAAAAGTTGCACAAAGAGCTGTTAAACCAGGCTTCGGTGTGCAAATAATGCAGCAACTAAGCTTTTACGGTATCTGGCACTGCAATGAGATTTTAATGCTACATTTAAAAACTGAAAATTGTTTCTTATTTTAAATTTTTATATTTGCATTTTCGTACAAGTAAATATAAATGCAAAAATATAAAGCAAAGCTCGTTGGTGGACGCTTGTTTTTGGACGGAAAAGACACGTATGAAATTCGAATGCCCGAAATGTCATTTGTATGACTTTGGAAAAACTTGAATTTGTTTCCGTACGATAGATAAAGACTTGACGAAATAATTTGTGTACTAATAAGTTATAGTGTGACCGAAATGCTATTGTACGAAAAAATTTGCGACCAAAATTTTTTGTTCTCTGGTTGTGCAGTCCATATCCCATTAGGATCAACCATAATTCACACAGCAAATGCCCTCAGTTTGAGTGACAAATAATCGAACCTGAAATCCATCCTTGCAAAACCTCGTCGTTTGAGGAACTTACGAATATTAGTTAAAATCACAGATTTGGTATCCCCGTCAGGGCTCACGTAGTTTGGAACAGAAGCTGGTGTGAGCGGAGGGGTTGGGTTTCCGGGAATAGGAGTATGCTGGAAACAGTGTGTCGACGGACCACCACTAGGAACAACACCGCCGTTATTACCACCACTAGAACTATTCCCACTTGCAAGACCACCTGGTGAACTGTTTTCTGAAAATAATGAGGATTGCGAAGGTCCACTAGAGTTCGGAAACTGACTTGACTGTGGGTGCTGAATGAACGAATTGGAGACGTGGTCGTGAATTGGCGGCATTGAAGTATGCACCGGCGGAGAATTGTGGTTTGATACCACCAAATTATGATTTGCAGGTGTGGAGCTGCTGTTCGGGGACATTGGCGTGGGATTAGAAGGAACAGATCCGCTTGAGAGGTGATGTTGACTTATATTTTGAAGACTATGTTGCTGTTGTAGCTGATGGTTGATTTGGGAGGGTTGTTGTGAAGGTGAGTGATGGTTATGATATGCGTTCATCTGGTGTTGGTTGATGGAATTATTCATAATATCGCCCACGTTTCCGGCGGTATTCATACCACTAAAACTGTTTATTGCCACATTCGTGCCCTCCGTACTAGAATTCGATAACGTATTCATCCGTACAGGATGACAACCAAGGCTCATCACATTAGAGGGTCTCATGCCACTTTGAGAATTGCAATACTGCCCATTAGCCACTGAGTATTGGAGAGCAGCATTCCCTTGTGGTTGAAGATGCTGCTGCGGGTGAGAATTTCGCATAACAACGGGGCGTACACCGTACATTTCTTGAACGGGATCCGATCCATAATGACCAGAAAAGGAAGACCTAGGATGTACGGGGGGGCCTCCGTACTGTCCACCACCGTACTGCGAATAGATTTGAAAAAATACTTTACACACTTGTCACAAAAGTAATTTAAAATTCTTAAAATATTAGGTTACAAGATACAATTCATATAAAAGTATAGAGTATTATAGAGGGAACTTCTATAAATTACAGCGGACCCTATAGCCTGACATGTGATCAAAAGCCATTGCTTTAGACAGAGAAATTTATTTTGACAAGCATATCAATTCGACAAATCTTAATTTACAACCCTATTTATTATTCATACGTTTGAAAAATAACCACCCAAATAAACGGTAATGAAAATAGTAAAAGAGAACAATGAAAAGAATAAACGACGTTAGTGGATGATCGTTGCGATGATTTCTGAGCATTTGTATTTCCAATCAACAAAAATTGGATATTCTCTCATTATCCTTCTGTCCAATTCTATTGCAGAAATAATCATTCTGTTTTCTGTAATTAGTATATAGTGAAGGATATTCCCATTCCGGCAGATCTGTTATGTCCTATACAATCCTTAGGACTGTTCGCCCGAGGGAATGGACTGGGAATGAGTGAGAGGAGTCTGAGATGGTCTCTAATTCGGATTCATTCCTAATACTGAGGACAAATGATCGAAACTCGTTCACTAACGTCATCTTGTCATCTATGAAAACTTGAACCTTTCAAGTGGATCATTGAAGAAGAATCAAAGAAGATTATCTTTACCGGAGTACAAGATCCACCAGTATAACACGCTGGAACCAGCTGACTATTTTGATACACGGAAGAAATGGGACCGCTTATCGGGCCTTGATAGCCAGACTGAACGGGATTTGGATTTCCACCACGCTTTTGGCACATGTGGGTCGAGGGACTGGGGTACGGTGCACTTCTATTACTACTGTTTATCCTTCCGTAAGTGCTAGAGGGAGGCCCGGGCTGTAATAATTAGAAACACATTTACAAATCCTCCGACAATTAGAACATTACACTAATGATTTTAAAACTTGATGTGGAAATGTTCTTACAGGTTGCGCCCCTGCTTTGCCATTCATCACATTCATACCACTACAATTTGACACTCGCTGAGGGTTAGGATTAGGACTGTATTGCATTCCGTACTGATTAGCCGTCAAGCTCATCTACAACAATTCAATTGAGATTCTTTTTCAGTGCTACGATTTTTGTCAATCATATTTTTTAACCCACCCATTATTACATACATAATATATATTACTGCTTACTTTTTTATGTACCATGTATGACACGTAATGTGTAACTGTGTAAGTATTAAGTACTAGGGGATAATCGGAATTGGTATGCGAATCGCTATCGGAATTATATTCATATTTTGTGAGGATTCGATCCAAATTAAAATATTGGAATCCCAAATTAAAATTTTAAAAACAATTACAGTGACACAGTAAATAGTTAAAAATGACGATGATCACATATAGCCTTTTTAATCGTAAAAAAATATGAAAAAAAATGTCAGTCTGGAAAGTGCGGGACAAAAGTTTTCATCAGCATATATATTTATTATTTGCGTTTTTGAAAATAGAAAAAACTTGCCTTGTCACATTGCCCCAAAATTACTCGCAGTCTTTACGCACTTTTAAATACTGCTGCGGTATATTCTGTTTTAAGTTTTGATTGGCTACAGGATGTGGTTATAGTCTAATTGTAAGCCAATTTGTTACAGAGTAACCTCCACATATTTACTTAGGTCAAACCCCCTACTTATTAAATATATTTATATTTATCAGAATAAATGACCTACCTGACCATAGTGACCCATATCCTGCTTCTCCTGTTGGGCCACATTTCCGTCGGCAGATCTAGGACCATTAGCTATGGGAGCGGAATTAGGATATCCGTTATTCGAGTCTTGCGGGTTCGGACATCCATACCTGTTTTTTTAAAAGAACATTTAATTTAAATTAATAATAAATTACTGAATTTATTCTTACTTATGACTGTTATATTCCTACACGAACTCAAAAAATGATGCCATACCACCTACCTGAGAGCATAGTGATTCATATTTGAAGAATGCTGATTCAGATTGTGATACGTTCCCTTCATATAAGAACTTGGGATATTATTGGCACCCTGCAAGTTTCCCTGAGGGCTCATAATATTTTCTGGAGACCCACCCTCGCCGGCTCCAGGGTAGGCTATGTGAGGTCCACACTGTGACGTCGAAAACTGACCCCAGGCAGCGGAATTTGCAGTCATTTTAACATTATGCGTAGGCTGTCCTCCTCTCACATTATTAGGACCCCCTCCTGTCCCCCATTCGGGGAAGCAAGTATTACTGCAAGTAAAACAAAAGGCCACTCAAGCATCTTAAAACCAGGTGGTGAATCTTATCTAGTTCTACGTGGATTGTTATTGACTTCCGAAAATTACGCTTTCAGATTGCGCTGGAAGGATTTTCTTGTTATTTCAAGATTTTTAAAACTAATGAAAAGTACATATGTATATGATCTTCTGAACTCTAACCAATGTATTTCATGCAGTTTACGTCGCATTTGAGTCTAATCAGAATCTGAATATTAGACTTTTTAAAATTTTACTTAGCATTAAAACTGCACTATGTATCGGGAACGTGCTTTTCTTGAGTAAAAAGTAACGACTAAAATATGTAATTACTCTCAACTTTCTCCGAAGTCAAATTACTATCTTACCCAGCTACCACAGAATGCTCTGAAAGGTGCTTAAATGCGCATTCGCCGGAAACAGTTTGCGCTTTAAATGCATAGGGTTTGTCCAGCCGCGCAGACATGTTCTGATGCAGGAAATTCATCTGCTTGTGTGCATGCGTGAGATGATTGGCGTAAAATACGCACATAAAATGCATGTGTTTCACTGCGCACGTCCCATGAATCTTGTACGCGTATAATACCTGCCGCAGTTTGCACTGATTTTCTACTATCGGAAATGCAGCAAAACGACGTTTATTAAATGCGTCTTTTCAGACATTTCCTGGGTTTCAGAATGTGAAGCGCACCTAATGTTCAATTTAGACCCATATATGCTAGTTGGGCAATTATTGCAAAGTTCTTTGACAGTAGTTATTAAATTATTTGATTAAATTTATGCCGAATTATTATTTTTTAATTAGTTTTAAGTTTTAATGTTAATCCAATTACTCATTACAATGTTTAAATAAATGTCACGCTTATTAATCAGTACGAAGTGTATGTATGTAATTAGCTTTTATATTTTCCAAAAATCCACAACTTTCTTCGTATGATTTGATACTAAAGAGAAACACACAATACACACCACGCTCATTAACACACGCCAACAATAAAACAGCGCTGACATGCGTATCCAACTAACCATTGCTAGGCAAGTTTAGAAAAATAGAACTTGTACCCAAATGGGTAATATTAATGTTGTTATGTACATGCATCTGTGTATCACGGCAAAGTAATTGCTTGTCCGTTACTTAAAAATTAATTATTTACAATAATAAGTATTAGCTGTACTCTTCTTCATACATTTTTTGAAGCATGTACAAATTCGTAATGACATAATTAAATCAGGATTTTAACTAGTCCGGAGTAGCGATTTATAATTAGAACTTATTAATGCCTAAATAGTAATTCAATTAGTAATCCGCAATTATTACTTAAGGAATTAATTACAACCTCTTTGCATGAGTTGAGCACCACTTAGTTCGTCACCACTCACCACTACATATTTGTAAAAGAATTGATGTCCAGAATTAATGTCCACACTTTCAGGAAATGTGAAGTCTTAATTTCGAGCAAACCCATTTCATATTATTTTGAAAATTTGAAAGCGGTTTCGTGTCTATAATATAGAAGTAAAAGTACCTAGAAAACGGACGTACCCTCGACGTCCACTCCAGGATATGGGCAGCGTATTATGTATGTAAGTGGCTTTTGTTGTGGCAAGCTCCTGCGTTTTTGCATACATTTTTTATGTCAATAAAATAGAACAGCAAAAATAAAACTATAATTTAAAAAAATTATTTCGCATTTTTGTTATAAAATATGACAACCAAACCACACTGAAAACTCTTGGGTGTGCTTTATCAACAAAAATGAATTTTTGCGCCTAATTTGCGCGGAATTTTTTTTTTTTTTTTTGAGAATAGGAATTCCCTTGGTTTGGATACATTGAGCACTAAAACACTAAAATATATTTTTGTGCTTTGTCTGTTTTCATCTGTTAGAGACTTTTCGCGGGTGTGGTTCTTGTTTAATTCTTGTTATACGTTATACTTTGCACTTCCAAATCTAAGCAATCTTATTTGTAAGGACTGTCACAATGTCCAATGTGTCAGCCTGATGGTCTGAATGTCCGCCGGGATCTCCGATTTTATTTTAGGCAACATCGAATCCGAGACTGGACCACAATATAGTCTTGCATTTGAAGTCAAGTATCGGCAGAATAATTTATGTGGAGCGGAAGTTTACAGCTCATAACCCGGAAATTACCGGATATATGTACTCAGATTTGATCACGTTTCCAAAATTTTGATCTTGACCACAAAAACGTGCAAGGTTATGAGTGTGGCGGCCATTACAATGCCCCACAATTGGAGAATTATGGTGGATTTAACAGGAGGGTACTACAGATAGTTTACCCTCATCAAGCACAGATATTTCACGAAGAAATGTGAACGACAAGTTATGCTTCTGTAGTTCAATATTCCGTGTAAAAGTATTATTTTGACCTGAGGAGCTGATAAATATTACGCCATCTGTCATCATTTTTTCGGGGTCAAGGGACTGACTGATCCCTATACAGGTATGCTGGTAGATGAGAAACAACAATAGCCAAGAAGGCAAGGACTGGAGGGCTAGCATATGTGTACTACAGCTGTTCCGAAGACGAGGATCTACATACTTAATACGTATGCTTCGAAACTCGTGTGCAAATCAGCTGTATGTTTGGAACAGCTGACTAATTTCTCTCAACTCTCTACACGTAAAGGTTTCAAGCACTTATATAATGCTTGTCGTATGCATTTTGTGGTGACCTATGTGGGTTGGCCTCTGATCTTTTGCACACTGAATTGTCCACTCAGGTTTAAATGACACAATAACATGTGAGATAATAATAATGATTTTATTTGTCATCAAAACATACTCAGTACAGTTCATTCAATGTGTACTTAGTACAACTGCTAAGTCTGCTAAAAATCTGCTCGAAAAGCATTTTCGGGAAGGTAAGCGAGAATAAGATACTATGGATCTGATTGTAGCAACAACAACCACAGAAAATGTGGTGGATCCAAACGTTTGGCTGAAAGACATGACGTTCATTCGTTTTTGTTTTGGGCAATTCTCGATTTGTAATTAGAATATTAAAGGTACGAATTTCATCTCCTACACCAGGAATTTAATCAGTAGTTGCTACATCTGTCTGTAATTCTGGCATTCATTTGACTGAGAAATGCTACAATTTTTGTTTATTTCTTCATTCTTTCCCGTGTATTTTATATGTCTGAAGAACGCATGTGTTGTACGCCCTTACAGATAGCTTTGTCTGTACACTGTACCCATGTTTAATAAAAAAACACGTCGACGTTCTTGCAAAAGGCGAGAATTTGCACCGTGTCGTCCGTGCACCCGTCCCATACTTTGCATTTTTGAACACCATATATACATTCGAAAGGCCAACGTTTCTTCACAAGGATATTTTTTCGACACCCTCGCACTTCCCTCAAAGATACAACCACCCAAAAGTGATGCTAATGACGGGTGCTAGCTCATTCCAATACCACAAATCTAAACATCCAAAGCAGACGAATTCAAAACAAAAATTATCATCACGCCAATGGCTCGACCAATTCTATTGCAGAGGGGTTATGTCGAATTCTACAAAATCAGTAAATGTCCCGAGTCGAAACGCTGTCAATTTAACTGGTCATAACTTGTCTGAAATAATTATCTCCAACCAACTGAAAATCGACAAATAAAACGTTCGAATTCCTATGAAAATCCTCAGAGTCACCGCATATTATATATTTACTTGGAATTTATAAACGTAAACGAAAAATTAGCTTCTGGAACATGATAGTGTATGAGAAATTCTTTTAGTGCATGGGGTCAAACCCTCAAAATGCGACATGTCTTTTTGTTCAACAAAAATTCCACGCAGCCCTCATGGTCCTGGAATTTGTTTTTGATTTCGAAAATGTCCTGGTTCTCAACCAAGAACGATTTCGAAAATTTCCTTGTTCTCAACCAAGAATGATTTCGAAAATTTCCTGGTTCCCAACCAAGAATGTGTATGTTTTATTTTCCCACAATAACATCCCAAAATTGTGGTTGGATTCAACCGAATTTTTTGTTTATTGTGTGCAGATTTGCGCTTACTCTCTCTTTTTTTTTTTTTTTTTTTTACTCCGAAGTGAGCTTACGCACGTCATGTTACGCTACGAATATGTATCTTCGACTGTAAGGGAGTCCCAGAAGTTATTTGAGACCATATAAAATCCACGTACATGTGTATCTCTTCCTTCTGGCCACCGGGTAGAACATGTAAGGGTATGAAGGACGGTGAAAGAGGGAAACAGTGGGACAGACAGCGAACCATGAATTTATAACACCAACATATCCACCAGCAAGCAAGCAAGCAAGCAAGCACACACACACACACATACACATGTGAGGCAAATAATATGCTACTAAAAGAAAAGTCGGGGAGAGGACAATGGAGCGAGCAGTGGAAAGGAGCGCATATTGGAATGGCTTGAGACCAAAAATTTCGTTAGTGTTGCCCTATGCTATCGATTCATAGCAATACTGTTGCCAAATTGACTGTCTACCCGTATCCACTTGACAACTTCACAAAAGAGCCTTATCCGAAAACCTCCAACCACTCCAAGAGCTTCTACCCGTCTTAAGTCCTACTTCTTTAGACGAAGAAGAAAGCATATGATACGGGAATTTTCACATTCTCTTTCGCTCCCCAAACATCTTCCACTAAATGTTTTCACTCCCCGACTCTTTGACAGATCAGCACGTGGTATCACAAACTGTGGCGTTAACCATGTTTCTTTTCTTCCTTTCCATGAACCCTTTTTCGGGGGAATCCGTCCAGGAAAGTAGTAGTATATAATATATACATATAATGCCATCAACAATGGTCTTCCTCAGACACTTCTTTTTTTACCGCAAACCTATATTCTGTCTTCTGTCTTCACTACATAGAGATCAGGTAGTCCCTTGACCACGAAAAATTCATGGAAGATGTACCAGCTTTTCACAATTTTTTTTTTTTTTTGCAAAAAATCATAGCTTCTCATATTTCACACTGATCCGTAGTATGAGTGATTAGAGCCACTCAAAGTGGTATATTGGGCGCGTTACTAAATTCAGTAACGACTTAAAAATCTAGCAACTAGATTAGCAACGTCCAGTAACTCCCATGTTAAGCACAACTGCTGTTGTTGCTAAATTTGATCTAGTCCAACAATTACTTCAGAAATCTAGACAAAAAATTAATTTAACAACGCGGCCATTGTCTCTCATTTTATCAGTGGCTATTTCCGACATGTATGCATTATATGAATTTTCCTCGTTTTGCTTTATTATAACTAAACCTTTTGTTTTCACCTGTATTTTGTCCAACTTTGTATCTCCATACTTTCTTTTTATTTTATATCGTTTATGTTAAAATATATATTTATTACTCTTTGTCCTATCATTATGTTCCTCTCCTTTTTACCTTTAAAATTTCTCTTTTCTTTAATATTTTTCCCACCAACCAACCACCACACCTTATCTGTCTCTCCTCGTTGGAAATCCTTATAAACTCTCCGTGTTTTCCTTTTTATCGGTCTTTTCGCCTCACTGCTTTGCTTTCTCCTTGATTTCCCTGTCCTAATTTCCCCCGTCTCTCTTCTGCTTCCTTCTTTATTTATTGCTATATATCGAGGGTGAAGTACATAATGCGATCATCTCTATCCGGCCGTAAATACCTAAAGTGAGCATCTACACAAATTCAACAATTCACATATCTTGTATTTAACGCTGTATTCCGGTGGTGAAAAAATGTTCAAATTAAGACATACATATGTACAATTTCAATAGAAGCAAGATTTATTCAAAATTTTCAAGAATGTTTCGGTTAAATTTAATGATAAATTTAACTTAGTTTGAAACCCACTGAAACAGCAGCGGATTGCTACCACGAATGGCTGATTCAATTCAAGAGGTTCCGAATAATGTTTGTTGAACACAGAAACAAATGCAACACATACATTTTTTTGAATAAATCCTACAAATTTCTTTCGTATATGACCAAAAAAATATTTTTCTGTGCCTGCTCAAGGCGTTTTACCCCAAATTGTTGAATTGTGGATTTGATCATTTTATGCAATAATAGCTCATGGAGATGATCAAATTACCTATGTACTTCACCCTGGATATGTTTCCTAGCTCACTAGCATGTCGTGTCCCTTAAGCCTTGATAGCATTTCATCTCAAAAGCGTCAGACTGACTATATATTCGCATATATCTATTATCTATTCAATATTAAATTAAATTTACATTCAGCGATGACAGTTTTTCAGAAGCATTTTTTTAAAAACAATGAAAAGTCCCCATGAAAAATTAAATTACTAATTCAATGATATTTTATTGCATGACAGCATCAATGGGAGCTACCACTACCACATTGCATCGCATTTAGCATTCTTACAAATTGCCTTTACAAATAAGTATTGCATGTTTTCACACTGTGCATTTTGTAACACCAAGTCAGAGGCAGAGGCAATCATCCCATTGGTTATATGAAAAATGAAAGCCTTGATCTGCATTTGCTTTTAATCGTTTTCACAGAGTGGAACAATCACTTTTAGACATAGTAGAGGGGCATCGTATTTTGTGCAAAAATATGAGAGGAGATTTGATGCACAAAAATGACAGATAACCTGCAACCCAACCAGCGTGCAGATTTTCAGCACAATCCCTGTCTGATGTTGGCATTGAAACGGATTTCTAGCGCTGATACTATGCGAAAAATACACCATCGACCTGAGGTACTTCAAGTACCTTAGGTCGACTTACTTCCATATAGGTACAAAGAAATTGGTACTTGAATTACTTTTGATTGTACTAACAATGCTCAAAAAAGTTCATTTTTCTTGAATCACGTCAGAAAAACCGAAGTTTGGTATTCCTGAATGTACTCTCAAATTTGATGGCGCTAATTACATGTTTCTAATGCACATGTAGGACTTAGGAACACCAAACTTCCAAAAACGTTTTTATCAAAAATTCTTACTGTATCATAACAAGTCCAACAAGCTCCAATAATTCTGCAAATTTTTCGCATAATCAGAGAAAAAAAAATACAAGGTTCCTACAGCTTCCACCTCATACTAGACGACTGTGAAGCGTATTTTGGAACCTTAAAATAACACGGGAGTTTCATAGCCCTGATTTGAGTTTGAGGTTATGCCCTGATACGGATTAGTTATTTACTAAATATCCCGCTGTCCTAGTCCTACCATACTTCCTTTTTCGGATCTCTTTAATCTCATACACTAAAATAAAAATGTAATGGTAGTTTCAATTCGAAACATTGGACAATGGTGGTAAACTACCAGCCAACTCAAAGGAGACTCATTATCGTACAATTAAATTTCTACCGAGTCACAAAAGATGTAAATGTGCACCTATAAACAGATAAACAAACAATATTCTGTTTTGTCACAATACATGCAGCCAGCCGTCACTCGAACGATCAATTTCAATACACCCGACGTTTTCGGTCACACTTAAATGCTGTATATCAAAGTTTAAACATGAGATGGGCCCAAATTGACATAAGAGAATAAAACAGATTCATCATCTTTTTTTTTTTTGTATCAAATCATTTAAAGATTCATACCGAACACTGACTTGTTGACACTTATATTGATATGCTTCTTTCTTCGCGTCCAGCCATTTTTATTGCTATTTGCATACAAACCATCCACGGTAATAACTTCACCCATCACACTCATTCAGTCCGCCAGGAAATCCACGAAATCCCAATCTCATGAACATAATAATAACTCTATATAAATATTCTATATAGTTCGTATTATTATACACACATCCACGTTTATACAAATAACAATCTTCTCATTAACTCACACTTTGACTACGGTAAACCATGTCGTCCATACATCTTTGTCGACACTCCCTAATCCCCCACCAATATCAAGTATGTCACTATATATATATTGACGCGAATCTTCCCAATCACAGGTCCAAAATCTTGCACTCCTTCATACGACCCAAAAAATGCATATTTTTATTCCCACAATCAAGGGGGGAGACAAAAAATTATGTGTCTGGTCTGCAACAGAAGGGGAAAAATGAAAAACCCTTTGATTCACTTTATTTCAAGGTTAACACACATTTGCTAAATCCTACTGTATATAATCCTTTTTATCTTCCTTTTTCCTGGAGTTCACAATGATTTTTTTTTTAAACATCCCACTCACAAAAGCGCACACGGTGTAGGACAGGAGAGAGAGAGAGTGTAATCGTTACTGATCCACCCGTGTCAACGCCACAAGACTCACTAAAAACATTCAGAGACTGCATAGAGAACTCACTATATTATTAAGCCAAAAGCTCTCTCTGTGCGTATACATGTGTTCTCGAGCGCAAAAGAGAGAAGGAGCAGCAGGCTGGCCAAAAAAAGAGTGAGGAAGCTCTTGGGACGGGGGGGATTTACGAAAAAAAAAGGGAGACATCCAGCGATCATATGAATGGTGAAAGAGTGCAGTAAAGCTCTACTTGTCGAAAGGTGAGGAGATGCCATTGCCATCATCCATTATTTTCGATAGAAATGTCTGGCTAATAAATAATATAACTAATATACATTAAACCATTTTTGCCTCCAAACAGAGTGTAATTTGTAACGGTGTGTAATTTAAAATTTTTCAGGATCCTTCATCCGCTTGACAAGATTGGGACACCTTGGCTATTTGTGCGGGCAGGCAATGTTGGAGAAAGCAGCTTTTCCACAGCCCGTCAACGTCCAAATTCAACATTATGAATACTTCCTAAATGACGTGCTTCGAAATGATCTGAGGATAGTCCTGGAGCGACGTGACGCCTTGTATGGACACATTGCGGAATACATGGAACTCCAGCGAATGGTGAAGGAAGTGATCTTTACCTCAGAGAATGAAATTCGTCCCAGCGTGCGAACCAAAGTGGATATCGGTTGTAATTTCTACGTTCAGGCGGAGGTGGATAATCTCAGTCAAATTGTTGTGGATGTGGGTTGCGGATTATGGGTCACACTTAGTCCTTCAGAAGCTAAGAAATTCTGTCACAATAGGATTGCCAGCTTCAATAAGAGGGTTGATGCTCTCACGGATGAAGAGATAGAAATTAAAGGTAAAATCAATGTTGTTATGAGTGCTTTGCAAGATGTCCAGGGACTGTAGGATTATTATTATAAACTTAATAAACGATCTCATCCGTGTATTTTATAACCTGTGAGACTTGTCACTTTCAAAATAGAATTAATCTGCGATATTTTGATGTAAATGTGCCGGAAAATAAACGCAATCAAGACGATTATTTTTACATTTTTAAATTCCCCCGACCTTTTATTAACACAAAACTTCTCACAATTCAGTCTATTATGTACGTTGTCGACTTTCTCACTGGCAAAGACGCTTCCTGGGACTTCATTAACGTAATTGACAATTCTCCGCTCATCTATATTAAGAAAGCACGCACAATTCGGAAATAAAAACAAAGTTTCTTAATCTTTGTGCTATTGTGGTCTATACAAATCCCAGGTTGCACCATAAACAATTAAGGTGCATGCAGGTGATAATATTTATAGTATGGGCGCGTTCACAAACTCACAGATTTTCCAGGGATCTGGAATGTCCTCTATGTTAAAGGATAGGAAGAATTGTAGAAATCTGGAAAATCTGTGAGTTTTTCAACGCACCCTCTGTAAATGCATAATAATTTTTTTTTTTTTGCTAATGGAAACATTGGAAAGTTCTATCTTTTATATATATACGCGGCCTCTTTCCACACACACGGTGACTATCGGCATGTCTCGGAATGAGTCGGTGTCCCTCGGTATCTGTCGGTAAAGTAGTGAGAGTAATGGGAACCAAAAATTATATGAGCATATATGGGGGAATATATATGTTTAATGTTATTTTGGTATAAACATGTGGAGAGCACTATGCCATGCTCTGGACTTTGATGTGCTCCGCCGTGAGATGGCCCTTGCATGCACCGCCACAAACATCAAGGGCGACACTCACACCTTACGTGTGCCTCCGTCTTTACTAGTAGTCTTTCCACACAAAGATACGGAGGCATTCATTCGTCCCGCATCTATTTCTGCCCCCCTGCCCACAGCGAAAAAAAAAAAAACTGTATAAATCATACAAAGACGTGTTGTAGGTAATTTTTAAAAGCTCTCGTCCAATTCTTGCATTTTTTTAGTTAAAAATATAAAAAATATATTATTTTGTCGCAATCGGACAACGTCCGGGGAAAAAAAACGGGGGCAAAGGACAGTTTTTTTGACGGTATATATTAATTGTGTTCAAAATTTCATATCACTGGATACTTTAATCTTTTTGGAGGGCTGGAATAAAAGTGTTGTTTTTTTTGGGGGGTTTGTGACTTTACAATTAAAAAGACAATACAGTTTGTTGTGATTTTATTTTTCCTTTGCGAGTGAGAGTGAGATTTTTGTTGTTGTGCACACGGGGTTTTTGTTTTGTGATTTTTAATACATATGAAGAGTTTAGAGACGGAGGGTTCGTATTAACGTATATAAAGCTTTTTGTATGACGAATTTTTTTTTTAGTTTTGTTATCAAAAAATAACCAAAGTGCGTCAAGAACAACAAATCACAACAAATTGGCAGCACTGTTTATTTCGTATTAAATGTTAAACGTTTAATGCATTTATTATAACGTAAGTGGATAGTTTTTTTTTTGAAGTTGACAAAGTTTTTGGAATGTAACTGTTGCATAATTGTGTTTCTCCAGACTTTCAAACTGACTAAACAACACGAGGAAAGGAAACAAAGCTGACACGAAGAACTCGGGCCAACCTCATAGAACTGACGCAGGTTTTTTTTTAGCATATAATGGGCATAACCAGAATGGTGATGGAAGAAACTACTACCGTCCATGCTCATAGTCATAGCCCCACCGGAGAAGGCAATTTAAATGTCACGAACAATAACAGCAGTCCGTCATCAAATGTATATCTTGTTGGATTAGAGTTTGTCCGACAGTATTATACAGTGATGAATCAAGGACCTCTTTACCTCCATCGATTCTATTCGGATGACTCTTCTTTTGTTCATGGGGTTTCGGCTCGGGATTCGAAGGTGGTTTATGGTCAGCAGGAAATCCATAAGCGGATCCAGTCGCTGAATTTCCGGAACTGTCATGCGAAAATCCGACAGGTATTGACTACAGCTTGGAATTATGAATATTTACGATGAACATTTATGTTTATAGTTTATACCTATGATTGTACTCAAACGGTTTTGGAATTAATAGGTGGATTCGCACGAGACATTGGGCAACGGCGTGGTTATTCAGGTTACTGGCGAATTGTCGAACAATGGACAACCGATGCGTCGCTTCATGCAAACTTTTGTCTTGGCGCCTCAATCTCCCAAGCGCTATTACGTCAGGAATGATATTTTTCATTACCAGGTGTGATTGCGTCAGTGTTTTAGTTTCTTCCTTTTCTAGTTTGTTTGTTTTACAAGGTTACTTTATTTAAGGTTTTCTGGTTTTAGGATGAAGTATTCTGCGACGATGATGTCCAATCAAGCCCCCCTGTGGAATCCAACTTAGATCAGGAGGACGGGGAGGAAGGGGAAAAAGAAGTTGATGCAATCAACATTTCCTTGGTTCCAGTGGTAGATACTTCTCCTCTGACTGCGGCTTCTAAACCTACCCCAGTAGCAGAAGTTACCAACCGCCCAAGTGCGAAGGCCGGGGGAGCACCAGCGCTTACCCAGTCCACTGCCCCATCAACCCCTGGGCTCGTGAATGATACCACCGGGAACGCTCCGATCACTAGCAGCAGCAACACCGCAGCAAAGTTTGAAGGAGCTCAGGGGAAGTTCAACAGTGGTAATACGGAAGCTGCACCCGCTGCAACTAATATTTCCAGCGGGGGACCATTGAGCGGGGCAGGAGATGACGGAGTGAGTGTTGTTTCAATCAATCGTGTTATGGAAGAAGACTCAACTTCTTCAAATTCTGGAAGCGGGGGAAGTGGTCCAAAAACCTACGCTAACCTTTTCAAGAATAGCAGCACTATATCTGCTATTTCCACGACTAGCGCTACTAGTCAAGCAGCACCACCTTCTTCAAAGCCAGGAGCAAATGGACCTTCCGGGACAGGAAGCCCTGCAAATAATGTGGTTAGTATTAATTAATGTTGATTAGTGTTGGATTAAAACAATTTGAATTAATCTTTCATTGTTTTTGCCAGACTGTGAGCGTAAATGAAACTGCAGTGACTTCTCCCCAAGTTTCACCCCAGCCTCCAGTTGCTAGTGCGCGGTTGAATGACAAAAGCTTGCCTCCACGAAATCCTAGAGGTCCTGGAGCTGGTGGCTTCAATCGAGACCGAGAGAATCGTGAAAGAGACCGTGATCAGCGAGGAGAAAGGAATGAACGAGACAACCGTCAGAATGACAGAGATAGGGATCGCAGGGAGCCACGTGAGCGACTGTCATCACGTTCCAGTAACACATTAAATGTTGAAACAGGAAGTGTTGATGGAGACAGATCCCGACCTGTCAACACGTATGCTGACTCTCACCAGTTGTTCGTGGGAAATCTTCCTCATACTGTTACGCCGCAAGAAATTAGGGTAATACTTTCTTCACATTGCGTATGCAAATGCTCGAGATATATGTATATTCTGGTTTTGGATGATGTATTAATAATGTTTGTTGTTGACTGTGTTCAGGATATCTTTTCTGAATTTGGTGAAGTGGCTGATGTGAAAATACAAAAACCTGCTCCAAAAAGTTCGGGCATTAAGGTTCCTTATTTTGCGTTTGTCGTATTTGAAGACCCCTCTTCGGCGCAAGCGGCTCTGAAAAAAGTATGTTGGCTTTGGATTATTGTATTGTTTACAACTAGCTACTGAAACATCATAGAAAATATTCTGATTTTTCCTTTATTGCAGCACAAAATTTCTATGAAAATGCCCGATGGCACCGACAGACGTTTGAATGTCGAAGAAAAGCGCAGTCGACCTACAATGGGAAACGCTAGTGGCAGTAATTCATATGGGTTTAACCGAGACAATGTCGTGAATAACGCTGGACATTCTGTACCGACGAATCATAGTGGCAATAACATCCCCGTTGGTGGTGGTGGTCACGGTCGTAGCTACGGATCTTACAACGATCAGCAACAGCAAAGACCTCCGCCACAGACTCATTCCCGCACGTTCCGTGGTTCGAATCGTAGTGGGGTCGGAAACAACACTAGTGGAGGTGATAGGTCGGTACGTGGACCTGCGGGGGGTGGACACAATAACAATAATTCTGGTAATAGTAGTAGTGGTTTTCCGGGCGGGAGAACATCGCCTAATAGAAGCTACAACAACACTAAACGCTAAGTAAGATCATAATAAATTTTCAAGTTGTGCGTCTGTGTGTATGTTTGTGGTGATATACTCTTTAATTTTTGAGGTAACATAACATGTTTAATAAGTTTTCTCTCCTCGAGCTCTTTGTTCTAAAATACAAATTACATGTACACAAGCATCGTAACTCTAGTCCTCTGGTCAATTTTAATTTAATCATCCTGTTGCACACCGATTAAAATTTCCCTGATAATCCGCATAACAACATCCTGATATATTACCAGCTACACAGTCGTCTCCTTATGTAAATAAACAAAAAAGCTTACCTACATCCTCAGTGAATTGTTTCTCGTAAAAGAAACCAAGCCGATGGAGGTTGCATGAAAACAATGGTGCCGATTGCCGATTCAGTGGGTGTGCATAACGAACTGTTGTCGTATCTTGTTGGTTTTGTTTTTCATTGATTAATGAATGAGGAATAGAGTGGAAAATGTTACGGTGAAATTATTCGTTATTTGGTAAAAGTAATTTCCATTATTTCAAGTTAAAACTGTTACGGTTTAGCCTAAAAAAATAAGTTATGTTTTTGTATTGACGCGTAATTCTTAATAGTCCTGAATAATAAACGCCAGGAACTTGATATCCGCGAACCATTGATTACCTATTTCAAACGGTCCATTTTTTTAAACCACCTGGGAATTACCAGACTTTTGTGCTTTACGAGCAGGAAAGAAAACGCTTATTTTTAATGTTGATAAATCAATTATTAATCGTTCTCGTGTGTCTTATTGTTATTGCCATATTTGGACGTTGCGTTTGATTAGACTGTAATGCGTGCTTTACAGTGCCTTAGTTTCTTGCAAGATAACATATTAATTATGGTCGCGGAAGGAATAGAAAACATTCAGTGATTATAAAAATTAATCATCATCATTATATTATATGTATTACAGTTTCATGTAACGATTTTGAGTGAGTAATGAATGCTTTGCTATTTTATAGCAAAGCACAAATAAACTGGCGGAGAGAATTCGACATGGAGTGAGTTTTTATCCTTCCACACCTGATGAATTCATCAGTATGGTCCTAATTTTTTTTCCTTGTTGGATAAAATGCCAAAACCACAGAATATCATGACGAGGGCAAGCAACAATAACTTGTACTTTTTAATTACAAAAAAAAATGCTTTTTGCCGTAACAAATTGTGCTTCGTATACTTTGAAAATGTATGCTTTGTATAGCAGAATTATGCTTTGTATGCCGTCGAATTGTGGTGTGTCTAGAGACATTTCAAGAATTTTGGCTCATAATTAAAGATTGAAGTAATTCTGTGCATTTTCATATACAAAATTCAAATATTTTTTCGAATGTTTTGAGTACTTCTTATATCATGTTCTCGGAAACATGCGCCTTTTCCAAATCCTGATTTGAACCTGACATTTATGTGGTAGGGTATACCTGACAGTCTAACTAGTGTTTGTAACTCATGTGTCGTCTCGTATACGCCAAACAACCCGAAATTTGTATTACCCACCTGATGCAGCAACACTAAAATCAGAAATTATGCTGATGAATTACGATTATATGGAAACAAAAATTGAAAGTATTAAAAAATATTAGATCCAATTTGTGCGCATGGCATGGATTCTAAATACTACATTCCTCTAAAAACAAATAATTATTATATCTTGAATGAAATGAAGGTGTCTATTAATGAGTATTTTGTAACAAATCTCAGCAAACGTCAACTACAACAAATATAGCATGCGCAAACATGCACAATTTCAGGTCACATGTAAAAAAATATAAAAAAAGCGACTCCACGGCAGTGACAGTTTTTGACTATAAATTTTGACTGACCGTATTTACCCAGCTGGCAGAGATGGATCTGAAATCTGCGCAGTAAATGTGCTTCACCCTCTTTTAACTATTTAAGGTCTTTTAAAGGAACTTCGTTCGTGAAGGGGAACAATGACCACAAAAAGTTTTTCACAAATACGAGTTACATCCCTTACATAAATACCAAAAGTCGATCAATAAAATAATGTTAAAATCCATTTATTGTTAATGTTATTTGTAACCATATACTCCTTGTTTTTTGTACATACCGATTTATGAGAATGAGTGGGTATACTAATAGTGGTAAAAGAATCCATCAGCATCTGTACTTACATTATATCTAAATAACTAAATATTAAACATGATTTTAATTTATTGCCAAATTACAGCTGTTTCCTATTTTGTAACGCAAAATTATGGGGAGATATCACGTATAAGAAGCATTATGCGTTTTAGTTAAAGGGATTATACTCATTTAAATTATTAGCCATAACTATTTTACTTGAACTCTTGTACACATCAAACTGTTTCAATTATTATTAATTCCTATTATTTTTATCCCGCATTGGAAGTATTTTTTATTGAAAAAAAATCGAGTATCTTCTACATCATGTTATAAAGTGTAGATTCTTAAATTATTATTAGTACTTGTAAGATGTTTTTAGGTTAAGAATTATGATTATGATGATGCGCAACAAATGTCACCGAGACTTTGTATTTAATTATAATTACAAATACAAAGAAGAGAATATTTAAATAAAAAATAATAGCACATTAGGTTGTGAAAAGAATGAATAACAAATTTAAGGATAATACTAACGATGACGATTATTTGACAGTGAAGAGGGTCACTGTTATTATTAGTTATTCTACTACTATATCATAAAGAATTTTTTGGGGAACATTAGATTCCCTGTCTCGTATACAGCGTCTACGTATTTGTAAGTAGTGACAAAAAAAAGGAAAATTAAAATAATGGAGGACTGCAGTAGTGTGTAGGATTTTTTTTTTTTAAATATTAGAAGACTATTATTGAAGCGGAAGGGAAGAAACAAGAGATAACGGTGTGACGGATCAGATGACAGTGGTATGTGTCGATGCGGATTATAAATTATAACGAAAGAATTCATTTTTATCAAATTAACAACTTCCTCGTTTCAACCTTGTCGGGGGAAAGATTTTTTGTTTGACCATTTATGTAATAAAAGCGGAGCTTTTCCTAAAATCATAATGTTTTAAGGGTCATTTACTTTACTATTACTATACTTGTATATTTCTAATAGGAGATAAATTGTATTATATTATGAAGCATTCTTGACGGAAACGAATTTTATTTAGTACTATATCATACATATGTATATTAATATCGTACGCCAAGTGATTTTGTGAAGTCTTGGGTGGCTAACTCGTCAGCCTCTCGAAATCAGGTTTCACAACTTATCTAGAACATATGTATAATGTATTGTATTTTAAACCAATGTGCTAAAAGCAAGCAGAATAATAAAACGCCAGTTTTTTACAATATGTTATTGCGGATAGGGAATACCTAACCTGATCCGAATCGGACAAGAATCGACTACGTTGATTTGTTCGTGCAAAATGTTTCCATGTAAATTTGCGTCCAAAGTCTCGTTTTGTTTCCGAGTGTCGTGCATTTTCGTGTCAAGTTGCTTTTAATGTGCCCGGTAATGGTGTCATGTAGTGGTGTCATGTAATTTTCATTTCTCGTAAAATCACGCCTGGTTGTGATTAATTTTAAATTTGCAAAAATTCGAGGTAGAGCTTTAGTACAAGTCTGAGAAAGGAAGTGTGTTTGCAGTACTCAGGTTCACCCGTGGCTACTCAAAATGCATTTGTAAAATACACAAATTTAAACCAATAATTACAAGCTTTACATTTGGAAGTTGAATCGCTTTAATATTCGGAATGGGTAAGTTAATTTCCTGGTTCCTTATTGAACGTTCCTCATTAATTAGGGTTCTTTAATATGAACTTCATTCTGCTGCATTGTATTTGTATAAAAAGTTAAAAAGAATATAATAGTACGAAAAGTGAACGTGAAGCACAGACTAATTGTCATTCATGTTTTCTGGTGAATTTCTTTAGGTTCATGATTCCCGATTGATTTAATCATAATGATTTCAGATTTCAGATTAGATTTCAGATTAGGGCCCGGGCATTTATTTTTCATGGTTTGATACCCGGATTGTGGGTATTCCGTGCACGGAGTGCAGCGCAAGCAAGAAGATGCAATAAGCATGTCACTGGTATCACTTCAATCGCAAAAAATGGTCATTGAAATTTTTTTATTACCACAAAAATAATTGACGCATGCTTTGACCAGATTCGTCATTAAAGACATTAAAAACACAATCATTAAAATCAGCGGTCAACATGGTTGGAAGAAGGTAAACACGTAAACTTAATGCACATATTTACTTGACGCACCGCGGATTCTTTACTTACCGTTAGTTTCCGTGAGTTTATAACAGAAAAACAAAAATTAGGTAATTATTACTGCTATCAGCAATAGTTTGGCACGTATTACTACATTTAAATAATTATTGTTTGCGAAAGGCAGCGTGCACAATAACTTGTTCACAAAAATACAAATTCATTCAAGCAAGTTGCAATATTTGGTTATACTTCATTACAAAAATCATATGCCAAAATGGTATTAAGATGCTTTTCTACTTCCGAAACAGTACATCCTTTTCTGCTGGCGTAGTCCCTTACCTGCAACAATAAACCCGAACATTAATATCAAATTAAAATTTGAACAATAGTACAATAGACTTGTTTTACCTGGTCTTGTTGAATTTTCCCAACAGCAAAGTAACTTGATTGTGGATGGTGAAAATACAGACCACACACAGAGGCCGCAGGATACATGGCCAGGGATTCTGTAAGCGAAATTCCAGTTTCCTCCTCTACGTTCATCAGATTCCATATTGCAAGCTTCTCCGTATGATCTGGCTGACTTGGATAGCCTGGGGCTGGACGAATACCCTGTCATTTCATTCAATTCAATCAAGTTCACCTTTTACTTTCGAATACTCGAAAATATGTATGTCAATGTATATTCGAAAGTCATACCTGATATTTGATCCGGTGTAAATCAGAAGCTTCCAGATTTTCTTCGCAGTCGTATCCCCACAATTCTTTACGTACACTTAAATGAAGCTCTTCTGCGAATGCCTCGGCCAATCTATCAGCAAGGGCTTCCACCATAATCACATTGTAGTCATCCAACGCATCCTTGTACCTAAATCCATGTTCAAATAATTTAGCTTTCATATTGCGTGCACACACGGGAATAAAAACGTTGTCTTCCTTACTTATTAACTGTTTCTGTGCAACCAAATCCAGCTGACACAGCAAACAATCCAATGTAGTCTGTAACGCCCGAACTGACGGGAGCGATGAAGTCCGAAATACACAAGTACGTGGTATCACCTTGCTCCTTAATGGACTACACAGAAAACAATCACATTGCAAATTACATAAACTCGTTGTATGATATGTACGCATGAAATACTGTCCGAAAACACGACTGCATACCTGCTGTCTCAACCCATGTAAAACTGCGATTGGTTCTGAACCAACACCTTTATCTGGCGAAAATATGAGAATATCGTCGTTGACACTATTTGCTGGGTAGAATCCAACTATACCATTAGCTACGATTGATTTATCCTGAATGAGCTTGTCCAGCATAGCTTCAGCGTCGGCAAAAACTCTTTTCGCTTCCTGACCTACAAAAGCCAAACAACAGCACATGTGCAAGGATTAGAAGCAAAAGGAGTTATTATATGTATGTTACGAATAACTACCTCTATGTTTGCCAATTTTATCTTTTTCAGTTCGTCACTCAAAAATGAAAACAAACGGCAATCTAAAAGCATTCAGATGCAAAACGGAACAAATCCGTAGGTATTTCAGCAGCAAAAGTCAAAATCCACCCAATCCCAAACACGTCATTAAACTAAATTACGATAATGTGGTAGCACCAAAAATATTTTTCTCAAACAGCCAAGTGGGATTTCCAGGGAAATTACTTGTAGCATGGGTGAGTTACAACGACGCTATATACTACCACACTATCGTCGTAAGGTTAGGTTCAACTCTTGTTTTTCGGATGCAAAACCGAACGTGTCCATCATTTGTAAATTCACCGTTCATCGGTGATCACTGTCCATCATTTGTAATTCGGTTGATATGGGTGTTGGGTTTTGAAGCACATATACTGACAGAACTATACAATCACTTATTTTAGCGAAAAACACATTTACTGGTTTAACAACATTGCATCTTCTGCAACGTGTTTAGATTTGTGGACTCAAGTTCTTTTGATTATAAAGCCTTCGTATATAATAATTAAATTATAAGTCACGCTCAAGATCAGTATTAAAAACCTATAGAGTATAGATAATAGATATATTTATCGACGTACCAATTGCTGGATCATTAAACAACTTTGGAAAGCCCCGGTGAGGGTATTTACCACGTAGCTGCCATACATCAAAAAACGGCTTCCAGTCTATTAATTGGCGTAACCTGTCCAAGCTATAGCTCCTGAATACTTTGGTGCCCAAATATGAAGGAGTCTTGGACTTGAAAGTGCTCCAATCCAATTGCAATTTTTTCTCTCTGGCTTTTTCCAAAGATAAATATTTCTTTTCTCTCAAATTTTCGTAATGGTCTTCCCTGATATCCTCGTATTCTTCCGAAATTTCATCCAGAAGGTTTTCCTTGTTGTTTTTGTCGAGCAATGCAGAACACTACACAAATATCTATTTATTTCCTATATTACTGTAAGAATAGACAAGATTCCAAAATATTTAGTTGAGACTTGAGACGTACCACAAGAACACTTTTAGATGCATCTAAGACATGGACCACAGGCTGAGAATACCTGGGAGCAATCTTCACAGCCGTGTGCTGTTTCGATGTGGTAGCACCACCAATTAACAAAGGAATTTGCATGCCCAGTCGCTCCATTTCTCGTGCTACGCTTACCATTTCATCTAAAGAGGGTGTGATGAGTCCAGAAAGACCGATAATATCTAAATCCCAAAGAAAGGTGTTAAGCTTGTGGTTGTTGATTGAGCTTAAAAATTAAATCGAAAAATCAAAACGGAGAGTATAAGCAAACTCCCATAGTGAACGACTAAACCTCTGACGAAAAAACTACTTTATTGTAACATTTCCACTTCGGGTTGGGTTGGCAGACGCAAGTCTTCACTATTGCCTTTGTATTACTGTCCTTTCTTTCTTTCGTAAAACTGGGTGAGACGGAAAGATTGTGAGAGGAAAAAGTCGAGAAGTCAGAAGACACAAGCATTACAAATGCTCGCTAACGTGAAACTAGATTTCCGCCACGGACAATTTAGTAGCAGCATAAAAGATTGGCAGTGAGAACTCACTGACAAACGTTATCTACCCGTCAAAAAACTGTTACCGCCCATTGTGTGTAACGGCCAAGTAAAGGCATGTTCTTAGTTAGTTTCAAAGTAACTGTAATTTGTTTTAAACTTATTATTTTATATTGTCTCTAAATGTATTTCAATAGCAAAAAGGGTTTGCTTAATCTCCCATTAAAATGACGTCACCATCCATTGATTCAACTAATCCTACTATACTACTCAATAGTTCCGTAATTTCTAGAATAAAATTTTATCACAAACCCGCTTTCTCTTGCAGGGCTGTTTCCAAAATTTTGTTGGCTGGGCACATAACCCCCAGGTCAATAACTCGGAAGTTGTTGCATCCAAGCACAACGGCCACAATGTTTTTTCCAATATCATGCACATCTCCTTTTACCGTTGCAAGAACAACAGTACCGGCATTGGTGGTCACTTTGTTGTTCAACTTGTTGGCTTCTTCAATGAACGGGACCAGATGTGCAACTGCCTTTTTCATGACTCGAGCTGATTTAATGACTTGAGGGAGAAACATTTTCCCAGATCCAAATAATTCCCCTACTTGTCCCATACCATCCATTAGTGGTCCTTCGATGACATTTAATGGATGCGCAAACATTTTTCGAGCTTCTTCTGTATCTTCAACAATGTGTGAGTCAATTCCCTGTGTAAGTCCCACACGCAAAAAGTAATTTTTCAAATTCAATAAGATTTTTCAAATTCATCTTCTCCAAGATAGTTCGAAATATGAATTCAAATTACCTTAACCAACGCGTAACTTAGCCGGCTAGTAACCTCCTCGCTTCTCCACTCAGCCTCTTTTTCCGCCCTCTTTTCTCCCTTTTTATTTTTCTGTGCATACTCCAACAACTTTTCCGTAGCCTATAATAAAAGCATGCTGTTAAATACAAAACACTACTAAATAAACACTCAATAATCATCGATGGTGAACTGTGTAACTTAACCTCCGAATTTCTGTTCCAAATTAAATCTTCACACAGGTCCCTCAATGTCCGATCGATATCATCATAAACCGGCAAGTTTCCAGCATTAACGATGCCCATGTCCATACCAGCCTAACTTGTGAATGTACTGATTACACATTTGAGCAAAGCATGCTTATTTTTATTTATGAGACCAAATTCAGGTTGTATACCTTAATAGCGTGGTACAAGAAAACGGAGTGCATAGCTTCCCTAACATGATCATTCCCACGAAACGAAAACGAGACATTGGAGACGCCTCCACTTATTCTGACACCTGGTAAGGTTTCCTGTCGAGAATGTTTTGAAACAATGAAAAAACCAAGCTTTTGTAGAAATGTACTTTCGAAAGGAATTTTTTTTCGTGAAACTCACCTTTATAATCTCTGTAGCTTTAATGAAGTTCACACCGTAATTATTGTGCTCTTCCATACCGGTACCCAAGGTGAGAATGTTTGGATCGAAAATAATGTCCTGTGGGTTGAACTTAATTCGATTAACTAATATGTTGTACGAACGCGTACAAATTTCGACTTTCCGATCGACTTCAGTTGCCTGTGGAAATTAGGGAACAATTTTTCTTACATGGGCAATGTCATACATATTTCGAACGCAGGTAGCTGCACTTACGGAAAGTTCGTGATTACCTGTCCCTCTTCATCAAAGGCCATGATGACCACAGCACCCCCAAATCTTTGTATTAATTGCGCTGTTCGAATAAAATTTTCTTCTCCCTCTTTTAGCGAAATTGAGTTGACAATACATTTACCCTGAGTGCACTTAAGACCAGCGAGAATAACATCGAAATTGGATGAATCAATGCACAAAGGAATCTACGACAATCACAAAGAAAAACTACAGAAATATTGGACATCGTATAATCCATAATAATTGGGTCATTAATTACTTTACAAATTTCTGGCTCGCTCGAAATTAAGTTAACGAATTTAGCCATTGCTGCCACACCATCCAACATCCCTTCGTCCATATTAATATCTAGAATCTGCGCTCCGTTTTCAACTTGAAGTTTTGCTACCTCCAAAGCTTTCTGTAGGAAGACATGTTTTATATAAAACGTAAGACTCACACAGTTTTTGAAGGTTTATGTTGATTTGATTGTGAACATCAGATCTTACTTCGTAATTATGTTCTTTGATTAGACGACAAAAATATCTAGAACCAGCCACGTTGCATCGCTCACCAATATTTACAAAATTTGTGCCTTTTCCTATACGTGTTGCTTCTAAACCAGACAGCAGTAAATCTTCACTAAATCGACGTTGAGTAAAAACCCTAGGTGGGATGTTGTTCACAGCATTGGCAATAGCTCTGAAAAGGCAGCAGATATAAACAAATTACGGTCTGATCGAAGGAAATGCTGTATAATCAGATCGAGCAGGAAAGCTGAGCAAAACCTTATGTGATCTGGAGTTGTTCCGCAGCACCCTCCAATAATGTTAACTAAACCATCTTCCGCAAAAGATTTAAGTATGAGAGCCATATCTTCAGGTGTTTCATCGTATTCGCCAAACGTATTGGGTAACCCTAAAGTTGACATTAAAATGAGTGTCACGACATCTATTTTTCCTTTGATTAGCCAAACTTTTTGAAATTACCTGCATTTGGATAGCAGATAACAGCCGCATCAGTCATTTGTCCTATCCGCTCAATAAAAGGCCGCATATCGGCGGCTCCTAAGGCACAATTCAGTCCTACGCTGTCAAATGAATATACACAAAATGTTAAAAATGTGTCATGCTCATATCCGACAATAGTAATATTTTTTAGTATTACATGGTAACTTCTGTAAGAAAAATGCTGGGTATTCACAACCCTTTCTCACCCTAGTGGAATGCAATGTGACACGCTGATAACGAATGCTTCGCTAGTTTGTCCTGATAAAGTCCGACCACTTTTATCGACAATCGTTCCAGAAATCTTTAATTTTAATCATGAATGTTAAATACGCTTCCAAAACTCCACTTTAGAATGATAATGATCGTTAGGTAAAAATGCATGTTGTTGCAATTTTACTTCTTTGAACACTGACCAGAACAGGCAAAGGCGTGTAATTATCATCCTCAAAGAGTTCTTGGATTGCGAAAATGGCGGCCTTAGCATTAGCAGTATCAAAGATAGTTTCTACCAATAACAAATCTACTTTCCCATCCAAGAGACCTTTTGTTTGTTCTTTATAGGCCTCCTTGAGCTCATCAAAAGCTGGAATTCAAGAAACAATGAAGATTACATTCCATTTCCCATAGTATCACATAAAAAACGCTAGTTAGATCATAAATATCATATACGTCTAAAAAAATGAACACAAAATTACTGATATTGCGATAAGCTGGTTGTTCAACAGATGGTGAAATCGACAAGGTTTTGTTCGTCGGTCCTAAAGAGCCTACAACCCATTTCTTGGTTTCACTAGTGCACTGGTCTTTGCTTTCTAAAGCAAACTCCTTAACAGCTTGCCTAGCCAGCTGAGCTGCGACAAGGTTTATTTCGTAGGCATACTTTTCTGTATTATAATCGGCCTGAGCAATTTGTGTCCCACTGAAAGTGTTGGTTTCTATTAAATCAGCTCCAGCAGCAAGATACTCCTACAAAAAAAAAAATAATAAACATGTTTAACATCCTGAATCTGGTATTTGTAAGTTATTTATAAGTTGCTACACAGAAGTATGGCAAACTCAGTTTCACCTTATGAATGTCAATAATTATTCGGGGTTGCGTTAACACCAACAGATCATTATTTCCCTTCAAAGGTTTCTCGTGTTCCACAAATCTGTCACCTCGGAAATCTTCTTCTTCCAATTTATAGCGCTGGATCATGGTCCCCATAGCCCCATCAAGGATCAGAATCCGAGATTTCAACGCTTCCACAAAACTCGTTGCCATTTTGTGTTTTGGTAATGGACAATCTAAATTAATTTTTGAAATGACTACACGTCTGACAATACAAGCTGTCTGAACTACGAGAAAACAAAATACTGGACACCCAACATCACAATATAAAAACAAGAACACTTTCTAACACATTTGACAATTGCATTCCCACGCAACAATTATACGGTCTGTACCTATACTGATGTATTCCGGATTAGTTAGTTAGTTTATTTGTTCTGTGCTGGAAATGATGTTTATAGTTTAAATTTGTTCAAAATTCAAAATCAAATCTAATATAAATCTGTATTATTACTCCGCAATTATCACGCCGGTACCGGGGATGAGCGTGAGCATACAAACAGTCAAACAGGTGTCAGTTTTCCAACTGCGTTGTCACAGCAGAAAACAGTTCAATGTTCAATTTACTACTTAGATTTTTTTTAACTTACCGAACCCGTTTTACATGTGTGTGAATAGCTTGTAATAACACACCTTTTGCGCTTCACCCTTGAGGTATTAAAAGTAAGTTGAATTGTAATCAGATACTTTTTTCACTAGCCGAGTAGTCCATAAACAAGAACCATGAGTTGGCATTTGCGCTTGTAACACTAAACCAAGTCAAACAACGCACCCTCCACCAGAATAAACAGTTAAAACAGGTATGTATACTTGATGAGCTTTAGTTTAATTTAAAAGTTATTTTTGTTTGTGGCTGTATCACGTGATCAGTAATGCTGCATTGATGTTGATACAGTGCAATCTTCGAGAATAAAATATATAAGGTGTGGAAATTTTATGAATACAAAACGTATTTCAACAAAACATGTATGTATAATGGTTAATGGTAGGGGAAAAGTTAATTCATTGAGTGATATCAAGAAAGTTAATTTGGAAGTCGACAAAACAGGGTGAAAGTCCAGTCATTTTTTTTTTTTTTGTACAGTACTTACTGATGTATGGAGTATTTTAAGGATGTGCAAAATGTAAGATATGTGTAATATTTTTAAACGTGATTGAAAATTAGAATATTAGTGTGATATAATTGTCAAGTGTGTAGGGAGAGAGGAAATTTTTCACTACAGCAAATTTTAGATGACTAATGATTACATACATTTAATTTAGTAATTTTTTTCAGTTTAATTTGATGATGAAACAGCTTTGAATTAGACAGAAGAAATACAGACGTCTGTTGCTCTTTATACAATACGTAACTTTGACTGTATTGACACTGTAATATGTATAATTGATGTAAATTATACCTACTATATATGTACTTACGAGTAAAAAAAAATATCACAATCATTCACTGTGACATTGGCAACGCAACGAGAAAGAAGAGAGACGTAAAATTTAAATGAAATTCATGAAAGAAAAGATCAACAACTCGTTTTCATCTGCAACTCACAATGACACATGATCACAACTCACAATCGCCACACAGACGAAGAACAACAAGCACTCGCATGCCGGCAAAATGCACCTACGGCGCAGGCGCAGAATGACAAGTCGGCCCGGCGCAAGGTTTTGGCCGCGTACTTTTCCGGCCGGTTTTGACTGCGCCCTTTTTGTGCGAAAACTGTCAATTTTAACCGTTTTCCCGGCGTTATTATTGTGCAGTAAAAGCGCCGGAAATATTGTGTAAAATTGCGCGGGTATGACGCCGTTTTTACCCAACTTTAACCGCGCACCCGCGCAGTGACAATCCACCGGAAAAGTACACTGTACACGGCTTCAGCGCAGCGACTAAATCCTATTCAGGACCGATTTTTTTTTTTAAACTCTACCCCGAAACTGCGTTTTGCCGACACGACGAGCGCTGGTGCACGACTTTCGAATCAAAGAACTCTCTGATCGTGTTCCATATTTAAAAAGCACCAACCAAAGAGTAAATGGACAGCAGGTGGGCAGTGGGCACAGTCGCACAGTGTTAACAATTGCCAAAAAGTTTGATTTCTTGAGAGCCAATTTGTCTTCCGGGAGTACCCAGCTAGCATAGAATGCTCTAAAGGGCGTTTAAAATGCGCATTTGTCAAAGTCTGTTTGGTCCGCGAAATTAGTAACGCGCATCTTCCACCTGTTCCTCCCGTCCTTCAAAATTAGTGTTCGGTCCAACCCCGAATTATGGCAAAAGTTGGTCCACCAAATTAGTGAGACCCAAAACCGATGGAGGATCGTGGATGTTGCCGAATGTAGATGAACAGGCAAATTTTGTGAGGTTTTGTAAAGAGTGGATTTTGTTGTAGAACAAGGTCTATACTATATCGAGACTAAGTTCGAGTTTTAGCGCACATTCATGGATTTGTATGGAAGACATTTTTGGATAACATCAAAACATCAGTTCTTTTAGTCGCGTAGAGATTCATAAGCAGCGAAGGAAGTAGAATTTTAAGCACTGGTATCTGGTATCATGTTTTGAAGTGTTGTATTTAATTTTTGTCATTTATATTTTACGGTGTTAATTTTTGTTCTGAAACTTTGGAGCACTTCAATCATATCATAATCTGATCGAATTGGACGACTTTCGGCTTAATTAATTAATTAAGCGAGGATGTTCTCGCTTTAAAATGTCAGTCATCTATTTTTAGCATTAACTTTTAGCATTAATTTTTAGAAAATGCCCATGCTGAAAAAGAGTATCATCTTTGTGAAATAATTTATGGACAACATTCAACAGGTCAACGATGTCACATTCGACAGGACCGTCGGTTAAAAGATTCGATGTAGTCGAATGTCACTTCTTCTCTTTCCTTTCTATACCAATTCGGCGTCAAAATAATTTAATTAGTAGGGTAAATTTTTTTCCTTCTTGTGTTTGAAGTAAGCAATTGTTGAGAAGAGATTCTTTACAGCTTTTTCAGCCATCAGCTATGATCACCCAATAATTTCCTACGTTTCTCCTCACTGGTTTCGCATTATGACTTAAAAAAAAAGATGGTAACGTTCACAAAGGTAGCCATTTGCATGTAATTTTGACCACCCCGATCTTCAATTGTACTTACATTTATAATTTTGAAAAACATATTTTTCTGTAAGTAATTTTGCACTTATTCTTATTGTGTGTGGTTATCCTGCAAGTCAGGTTCAATCATTCCGCAAGGCATGAGAAAAAAAAAGAAATTTAGTAGGTCAAGTTTACACGTGAATGGCACCTGAAAACCTTTTAAGAATTTCCTGAATTTACAATTTTATGTATGTACCGCCAATAAGTAATGAATAATATCTTTTTCCGTAGTTACACGTAGTTTGTGAATAAATTGGTGGGTATTCAGCTTTACCCTACCCTATGCAAATTTTGTATAGATCATATCCGAACAGAACACATTACAATCCAATGATTCCAATTAATGCCGTTTTATTAATAATGTGAGCAATTTTTTTTAAGTTTTTACTATAAGGACTTGAGATGATGTATACATAAACGACAAATTGATGCCATTGGAACAATTTTAAGTAATGTCTTTTTAATCCCAGCCGGACTTTTGTATGTACTGATTTTAAGTGACTCAACTCTGGGAACCCTGGTTTTAATTGTAATTTTTTTTCATAAATACAGGGTGATGGACATTACGCAGCAGAATGACTATTAGTCCCTGTATATTGGTCGAGTCCATCTGAAATTTGTTACGACTCGCAATAAAATTCTGTACCAGCTGATATTTTCAATCGTTACTCTTCCTAGTGTGGGCTGTAGGAGAGATACTTATTTATTGGAACCCTGTACATTGAGCTACAATCCGTAGTTTGGTTTGCACGGTGGTACAAGAAGTTATTCGACACCATGTATAGGTACTTCAAAATTAATTCTACTTATTTACACTCATTATATATGTATATAGGAAATTTATGGAAACTATAGTACTACATCTTTTAACATTATGTACATAGAATGAATCATGATATTATAATAATTCATAAACAAAGATAGTAAAAATACCTAAATACATGGATTGTCGGGAATGAAAGACATACAAATAAGAAAATATGCTCCATCCTTTTTTTTGTAGACTCATTGGAAAGTAACATGAAGAATTCAACTGTGTTTTTACTCGCCACTTGTGTATTTTGTAGTACAGTAGTACTCATATTCATCCTCAATATAAATACATATAAAGGTTAATAGGTTTTAAGTAAATTCATTTTGATGTCCACTTTACCACGAGATATGGTAGGACAGAATTTTGTAATCCAAGCAAGCACATGTAAATACATAGGTACATAGTAATACATAATAATAATAGTTTTGAAAATTCTCAGTAATATTTCCAATTCCAATGCACTACTCGCTTACGTACATACATCACTGAAAATCAGTACATTTTCTTGCGTTTATATAGATACATAGGTAAATATATCTCCAGAAACTGCTTATTTCTAGTAGGACGATTCATATTCGTAAACTTTCTGTAATTATAAAAGTATATAAGTACAAAGCAAGTCGTCTAACAAATTGTATACTGAGTTAAAGAACAGTTAAAAGTACATACATGGGAATATGGAGAGAGGGAATTTTCATTTAGATAATATTGTTTTTTTCTTGTTTTGAATTATTGATATTCGCGTAAACAAATGGTTCTTTTTATCCTCCTCCCGCTAATCTATGATTTCATTCTTTCTTGCGGCTGTACAGAGTTTGTGTCAGCTGCACATCCTCTGGCGGAATATCTTGATCACCCCAACCCCAAGGACCAGCCTCAGGGTGTTCAAAGTTGGGGTCTTCCGCACCTTTGCGACTGGAATGTGTTCCATCTCCTGTTCGGCACACTCGTTGCATCACAATGTGGTTAGGGACGGTCTTCAAGTCGTAGGCCCAGCCGATCCAGGCAAAAAAGTCAATAAAAGCTGCTGTGAAATTGTAGCGATACTGACCCAACTCAGCCGTTTTGTAGTCCCAAGGGAAGACGTGATGGTAGTTGTGCCATCCCTCACCAAAGGCCCAGAATGCCACTGACTTGTTCTCAGAAGGATTGATGGTACTAAATAAATGCAGCATTTCAAATGGTCATTACTCACATTTTATAGTATAAAGGAATACTGGGGCAAATACAGAGCTAATTTATTTAAAGTCTAGTATGAATGTCAAACTTTCACCGCCTGAGTGCTTAGTTCTGAACACAGATCATTAGATGTTTTAATGAAAAGCTGTAGATCGTAGAATATGTCGATCAAACATGAAACGTATTGATTGATTCTCAGCTTAATGAAATACACACATAAGAAGCAGCCCCAGGTTTGATACTTCCACATTTCAATAACAAAACATACACCATCTCAAAGTGAGCTACTTTAAGAGCTCTGAATACCTGTAAAAAGACAAACAAACCAGCCTAAGTTCTGTGAAGGTATACTTTTTCAAGCTCTTGGAGCATCTCTATAGTACACGATGATAAAAGAGGAGCCTGAAAACCCACGAAGTGGGAGGAGCGTGTCATAATCCAGGAATCTAATCAACTGGCACTGCATGCTCCAGGAGCCATTTAATCAACCATAAAGCAAGACACAATTTAGGAGATACAAGAAGGTGATGTTGAAGAATAGGAGGTAGCCGAGCCAAGAAGTGATGGCAGTGAAAGAGGCATAAAATTATTTTCGCAGGCAAAACCGTATTAGAAAAGAAGAGTAATGAGCATAATGCAATCAATAATCACCATATTGTCATATCCGTGCTTAAGGATTGCGTTCGACTAAGTGCACGCATTCTTAGCTGCAAAAGCGACAGAGAGACATTGCGAAGAGAGACAGGGAGAAATATAAGAGAAATAGGCCAAGAAATAGATGAAAAACGCTCCGAAAAATAACGGAAGTGGACAAACAGTTTGTAAGGAGGATTAACCCTACAATGCAGCCATCGTACACTGGAATATCCAAGTCACTGGCCAAGAAGTGGGCTTTCAATCAAGTATATACTTATTACACCATCTTCTCTAATGCTTTTTTGTCGCTGAGTAACGATTGAAAAACACATAAATAAAGAACCGGCAGGAAAAATTCGAGAGAAAACAGCCATCGCGAGAAAACACGTTTGAGATTAGAACAAATTGCCATTGGGAGTCCAGCTTGCCATTTTCTTATTCTTCTACTAAGAAAATGACTTTAGATTTAGACTGCACGGTTCATATAAAAAAGTAATTTGTTTTAGAATATTAGACTACATTCTTAATCTTATTCCCATACCAACCAAAGAGGGAGAAATAAGGAAAGATAGAGTTGTGGATGTGGACTGCGCGAACGCAGTTTCTGACAAAAAGAACCTTGTCTTGCAATCGCGCGTCATAGGTTTAAGCTATACGTACACAAAAAAAAATTTTGGATTGCTCAAAATTGGGCTATTCTGAAAGAGTTGTATCCGCCGCAGTGTTGTCTGCTGCTTGTCTTTCTCCAATGGACTTCGGCTGGTTTGTGTCTGAGCCTTCATACCATGTAATTATCGATGGTTTTATAAAAGACTGCTTTTTATAAGTCCAACACTAAGGCTGAGATTGTTACACATTAAGATGTGAAATAACAATGAGAGAGCAACAACCCCATATTAAATTCTGGGGAGAAAATCCGTTTTACAAAAAGCAGGAAATTGGGTATACACACAACTAAAATGAACGCAACCATTACAGATTACAGATGTGGAAAAACGATTGAGGTCACTAACTTGTCGTACGGTCGAAGGCCCCACATGTGTGCTGCACTGTTTACCAACCATGTCATGTGCAGGGTGATGCAGTAGCGGAATTGCGCCGCAAAGAACCAAGCTGTTATCATGCTTTCGTTCCAGAAGTACCATGGTACCAGAGTCGGGATGAAGAAGCAGGCGGTTAAAACCAACGGGGTGTAGTAACTATTAAAAAATAATTAAAATATTAGTTAGTTAATACCATTCTATTGATTAATATAGAAACTTGTAATCAAACTAATAAGAAAAAAAAATTGAATCCCCCAATGTTTTTGTGGCTCAAAATGCCCGAACAGTGCAGAGACCAGAAAATTGCATAAAAATAGGAACATTACTTCTTCTGGAACATAACGATGGGGTCTTTTTCCAAATCTGACATGTCGATGAGCTTCCCTTTCTCTTTGACTTCTTTATGCTTTCGGCACATGAGCCAGCCCATATGAGAAAATATAAATCCACGCCGAGCATCATGGGGGTCAGCACTTGTCTCCGTAAATTTGTGGTGGACGCGGTGGTCACGGCACCATTCATGGATGCTGTTCTGATTGTCGCAAAAAAAAGAAGAAATCATTCCCCTTGCAGGGATCAAAAAAATACAACGCCACAAATTCCAACGTTAATATAATCATATGAGGTAATATTTTATATTATAATTGAATTATCCTGATGCACTACCTGAAAAGCTACTGTTTGCATGGCAGCCAAAATAATTCGAAGTGGAGTCTTTGCCTTGAACGATCTATGAGCCCAATATCTATGAGCACCTCCGGTGATTCCAAAACCACTCATGCAATAGAAAAGAAATGCTATATGAAAGAAAAAAACAAAAGTGCTAATAAATAATCACAATAAGCAAAATCGCTAACAGAAATTAGCTGTAGAGCATTAGTTACTTTGGAATAAGTCTGATTAATAATGAACACGCCACTTAGTGAACCTGTCCGCACTAAAAGTGAGCGTGAGTCAGTTATCAACTTACCCCAGATGAATGTTTGCCACATGACTTGCCCTGTGAGCCAAAGGTACACTCCATACAATCCAGCAACGTGAAGATAGATAAAAAGAATAACATTTCTCCAAACGAGTTGCAGCGGCTCCTCGTCTTCTATTCTTTTTTTATGGGGTTTTTCGGTCTTCGTGGCCTGAAGACTATTCTTGTCTCTTAGGGATTCGTCATGTGAGACGGATCCATTCATCGATGCAACCTTCCCATTACTAGTCATCAGTGGGGAGATGCTATTACTCTGTGCGCTGTTTGCATTCGTCAGTTTCAATGATTCTTCCGTTGTTTTTATTACTGTCCCGTTATTTTGAGTCGTTAATGTTTTGGTACTTGTGGGCGCTGGAGCCATCGTGCTGTCACTGGCAGGCACCTAAGTAAATTGACCAAAAATAATTTCAAATTAGGAAAATTTCAAATCAATGAGTTTTCTTATACATTTCCTTCCCCTCTAAAAAAATATACACAAGATTCTAATTAAAAACGTGGACTGCTCTGTGAAATTGTTACTGATCTACCATGTCACTGCATATCCTGGAACAGTTTGAAAAGATTGCTTCATTTTCCCCTTGCAACTTGTAATACTCTTTTGCATAGAATGCATAACACTTGTATTATATTTACCGACGTCGACACACGACACCCACAACAGGTGTCTTGGGTAAAGTAGTATTGCTAAATTCAATTCAACACATGTATTGTCTTGTGTGAATATGTAATTCTGACAGTACTCAAACACATTTGCATTGTAGCTAAATAAACTAAAAAAAAGAAATATAGCTACTTCATGTTTCGTGTAAAATACCGTTTGTTTGCTTAGAAATTCCCTGTAACAAGCCGTAGAAACATGACCATTAGATAGTTGAAAAGATTGCTTATCCATTTATAGAAGTCATAGAAAGCGGAATGCGCGAAGAACTTCTAATGTTATTTAATTGGAACTTTTTCATTATCCGGTAAACGCTAGCATGAGGTACAAAGAGTTAGACCATTGCAAATACTAAATGTTATTCATATTCACGGAAATCCACAATATACAATTCCAAATTTACTTTCGTCAAAATATGTCTGAATAATATTTACCGGCATATACGCTAGGGGGAAACAAGTAGGTTTTTTGTATTATAAATTTGGTCTAAATCGATCTTTCCTTTGTCGGATATCGTAACGTGTGAACACAGTCCACAGTGGAGAACATAAATTATTATGTCGAAAATGGTTATTTTTGACCTTGTGTCAGAAAAACCGCCAGAAATTGGTCAAACTTAAACAGATCCGGATGAAATTTCTTTCTACGTCCACAATAAAATTTCACATATAACACCTGTGTATTTGTATTGGCCTGCAGCATTGCTGCATCGTCGCGCTAGGGGGTACAAAGTGTTTGAAGGTTTCCCTTCAGTCACAGATATGTACGTACGTATTAAGAAAAAGAGAACCATCCGAGCTGAGCCTGGATAATTTTATTTATCTCTCCCACACTGGTTTTTCCCCGGTCAGCGTGAATAAAAACCGGGAAAGTCCGTATCTTCGTATATACCTTAAATAATTAATGCATGAATGAAGACGGAGACACGCTACAAAGAGAACAGGACGAACTTGTCAAGGAAACCTTGAAAAGAAATGATTGAGTAGGTAACTTCCATTTATTCGACTCTGCACATCACACTTTGTGCACTTAATAGATTAGAAAAAAGAAATATTACATTCGTAGACAATGTTAGTGATGGCAATGCTTCGGTTTGTTTCAAAACGTTTCATTCAATTCTATTCAAAGCCTGGGCAGCCATGAGTTGGATTGAATCCACAATCTATTTCACGATGCAAACGATTCACTTCACGACTCCGGATTGAATTGTAACAATTGATCCAAAGCTAATGTCATTGTGGGATCTTTTTTCGTTTTTTGACACATTTTAAACAATCTAATCTAATGAAGAACAAACGCTCTCCGCATCAAAGAAATGCGCACATAATCTTGACACGATACTTCTGGCTAATATTTATTTACGTTTTGGCGCCTATTGGTCCGTTTCGAAATCCCGATGAATATCCGACATTTTTTATATGAATTAACGGATAGAATGAATTGAATTTTAAATAATGATTCATTTCAGTGTTGAATTGAATTATTTTATTTTATTCATTTTTTTGTAAAAATTTCAGGGATTTAAAATGAATCAATTGAATTCAATAAAAAATGCCGACACAGAATTGTATCGTTCCCAACACCATCATAATATTATCCAAACATTAGGAAATCAAGCAAACCAAAAGGCAAAAAATTTTCGAACAACTCGATAGTCTTGAGAACATGTTTCTTTTCCAATCTCAGCAAACTGTCTTGTAGAAACAGTTGCCAGACGCGCTTGAGCGGTATAGGTAGGAATTTGGAAATAATTTTACAGTATGAAGGAGAACTATGGCTCATCAAAATTTGGTAACACTTATTGATGGGGAAAACCCATCCACTTGGTATCACAATTAAATATTCTGTGCGACGACGTTTCGAGTGTTGGCCTTTTTCAGCAGGACAATTACAATGAAGGAATATCGGTTGTGATTCGCACAGAAAATTTAAGTGCAATTCCAATTGGACTTGTTTTCCCCTTCAAGAACTGTTACAAAATTGTGGTGAGTGATCCTATATCCTTCTGAGCACTTTACATTTCCACTCGCGTTCAGCAACTTTTACAGTACAAAATATTTTTTAATAGTTTTTACTCAGTCTTCATCGTCACGAGACAGCTGTATCATCACAGTTTTCGCACGCCAGATGCTTTGCATTAGTCACAGTCGCCAACTTAATTTAATGATTGTATAAGAAGGATAGAGAGATGCACATTACAAAATAACAATAGTTGGGGCAACTAGTGTCTCACCTACAGCTCAAATTATGAGTTCTGCAATACACGTAACAATAGTGTCAGATGCATAATTTCATTGTGGATCTAACGAAGAAATCCAAATTGATTGAACTAATTACTGCGCCAAGTTCAAAAGACAGAATTTTTCAAAAAAAAACATTAAAAAAGCATAAAAAAGAATTGTCCGCGGCAACATTTTATGAAGAATTGAGTATAATATTTAAAGTGAACTTTTGCATTGTTTAAAGCTTATTCGCCGGTTATTAACTAGATCTTTCCTCTCCATCATACTGTTTTTTTCTTCCTCATGCTTATTCTACTTTATTTATTTCCCATCAGTTCTCCCTTCGTCCACTTTTATCCTCAGCTCTTTCTCACCCGGTTCACTGCTTACTTTCCACGACTGCACTACATTCATCCCCTTTACTGTCTAAATTATTCTCTGTCCAGTTTTGTTCATGTAATATCTCCCTTATTTCTTTGTTGACATGCTCCCCTGCTTCCCCAAAATTAGGAAAGGCGAGGCATTTAAATACAAGAGAATTAAGGGGAAATTAAGAAACGCGACGGGTCGTGAGAAAAGTAGTATTTCGTAGCAAACATTTTATTCCAGATTTCCCTTCTAATCCAATCGGTCTCTCCGCTGTATCTGAGGGAGAACAAAGACAGAAAAACAAATAAACTTGTGGAAGAAAGTAAGAGACAAATTAATGGGAAAAGATGGGAGAAAAGGCCACATATGTAGAAAACAGAAAAAGGAAAACAATAGAGACGGTATCCGTTGCCCATTAATTGCAGAATTTTTTTCAAAAAATTAAAAGCTCGCTGGTAACGAATTCACCGAAATGGTCACAAAATGTGTGCTTTACTCAATTTCCAATATTTATTCTTACTGATTTTTTCTCTATTTCTTTAAATGCCCTTTTAATATTATTCGGATCAATTCCGAATTTTTCCGCGAGACCCACAAAAAAGTTCACCACCAGTCACTATTTTTTACCTGTATTGTAAAACCCCGGGTTTAGGGCTGCGAATGAGGGCCAATCGTTTTTCGGTACCTTGTGTATACATAAATGCCAGAAATCGATGATGTACGAACCTTGAACAGCACGAGAATGAATTTGGAGTAGATTTGAAAGAAACAAGATCAATCAAATCATTGACTGATGGTAACCACACAACCACGTAACTGCACTGTGGATGCGAGCCAAGGGAAGCACCAATAATCAAATGAAAATCATGATGGATACCTATATAAGAACTAGTACTGGAGGAGCAATTTGGACACAATAATTCAATGAAAAATGTACTGGGCGTAGATAGTGGACTTGGCTAGGAACGAGTCAGAAGTAAACTAAAAGGATTTTCGTGAGGTTACATGTTCAAGACTACGCTCAACCGAGAAAAGAAAAGGTAAACGTGGAACGAAACATATGTGTATATGGACGAGAAGAAAAAATAAACCTTAATACTTTCACTCCTTCACAATAAAAATGCCGTAATACTTCAAAGACATTTCAGGTATTCCTTATGAAGTTAGTAAGTTAGTCATAGGGAGACCACCTGCTCCTGTTCAGCCCCTTGCTTTAATCACCTACTGTAATCTTTCATCTCGTCCAAAGTACAGGGATATGGGTTCTCAAAAGAAATGGCAGTGATAGTATGAATGAATATTCATATCTGATCTATCCATTCCTTGGTATACTAAATGTACTTGTATTTACTCTCGTCGCACCTGTCCCTTGTACCTTCCCCACAGTACTTCATGTACAGAATAGGCATAGGACAACAGTCCTACACTGTTTCTGTAGGCACCTCAATGCCCAGTGGGTGAGCAATGCATATCACATGTGTGAATATTGTCAAGGTCGTGAAATGATTTATTTAACCCACTCACTACAAAGTAGTCAAATACACAAGTTATATGTAGGAACTAAGAACACAAGGGATTTTGGGGGGTTTGACGATCTTTTAGAGGTTCCTTCTGTAGATCTAACTGCCTTTCACTTAAGCTCGGTACTCGTACTCGTCTGTGACCAATGCTAACAACAACTACAGCGTGTCCATTACTCATAACGCATTCTTATGTGGGCACATTACATGCATACGTGTAAAATACCTGCAACTTTTCTGCTTAAGGTAAAACTTTCGTTTACAAGTTGAGAATTCATCATGAGCTCATTGAAACTTTTAAAGCTTTGAGATTTTAGAATTGATAAACATGATGCATTTAGTTCAGGACGTACCAAAAATTGAATGGTGAAGGAAACTGGGGAAGAGGAAATACTGATTTTTTAAAAATTGGCAAATGAAAAACTGGATCAATTTTGAAACCTACAATTGTGTTTTCTGCATTGGTGCTGATAATTACTAGCTACGCTGACCCGATTTACTGAAGAAGTACAGCAAAATTAAAAATTTGTTAGCACCAATCCTTTTAGCGTAAAAAAATCTCCCAAAACACGTTGCAGCGACTTTAGCAAACTTTAAATATAGCATTTTCAACATTTCGACGAATTTGGGGAGATGTATTATAATGTCCATCATGGCTTAAACCATAACAAAATAAGTACCGGAGCTAAATATTTTTTAACAATTATGTATTGTATAATGCCATTTACATGCATGCGTACGCACATAATGTATATTTAAACTTTTGATTGCGAATATATATAGAGTTCAAAATACCATCTTCTCACTAATGTCCACGCACAAGGAACCAAAATTATTTTGTAGGCACGGCATGGCGGATGCCTAACGCAAACCAGCAATATGAGAGCCGCAAACCATAAATATATGATATCAATGAAACAATTTGCGCGACAAATTTGCATGGACAAGCTTTTTAAAAATGTTAATGTTTAATAATGCTATGTTCAAGGTAGCAGTCACTTTTGTCTTCAACACTAGTTAATGTCAATTCTGCATATGTAAAATTTTCTCTTGCGTCACATTGCACAATCTTGTTTTAATTGTCAATTTCGAATGCAAAAAATCAGAGTCATTTATTCCACAAGCATTTGCTTGTAGGGAAATTGTGAAACAGATATCAGTGTATTGTATATAGTACAGCTCTAAAAAAAACACTGCACTAATAATAGTAATACGACTGGTCACCTTATAATAAGCATACTTTATGCACGAACTAGTCTTCTCAAGTGTGATTGAAATGCTGACCGACATAAAAAGAAGCGGCCCTTACTGAAATGAAAGTATATAGTTAACTTGTAGACATTTATTCGTTTTCTCTGGAAATTATTACTGGAGCCTCAGCCATCCTCTCCCTATTTCCTGCACACAAGTTATTGAGACATATAGTAAAGAGATATGACGAAGTAAAAAAACTCAAATTGTTTTGAATACCAGAATCTTCGTTGTTTATAATTCGTACTGGTTAAATTGGTAATAAGCCCGTAAATACAATACAAAATGTGAGTCAAGTTACAAGAGGCTTTTGATGTCGTACACGGGATAATGTTAAAAAGGCCAAAGTCGAACATTAAGCGAGTTGCATTCAACATGTACAAAGCTACAAGTAGAAACGTGAGGGCGTTTTATATAATAACGCTCTCCTACACACCTTTGGCCATGAAAGGATGCTCCACGATCGTTCAATACTGTTTGACATTCTTGATGTATACACCACCTACTTTCGGAAAAGTCTAAATGTATTAATAGAATACCTGAAGCCATTGGACTGGTGTTTATCCTCTTTCTCTCTGTCTCTCTCTCTCTCTCTCTCTTCAACCCTTTCCCCCAACTTGTAGAGGCTTTCCAAACGCTTTCTAAACCTATAAGTATAAGACAAAAGCATGGATAGGATCCTCTCACGCTTTCCATTTATAATGTCTCCCACCATAAGTACGTATCACGGTTAACACGCATGCTCCAATTGTATACCTGACAATGCATTTTTATATTAAGTAAAATGCCACGCTTTTGATACTTTTCACTTCATTTCTCATCCTGACCCGCCCTTTCCCCCACCTGCCTCCAGTGTGGAAGAACATAGCCTTGACCAATATTTTAAGGCAAAACTAGGAACAAGGTGTAGCCAGAGAAACGATACTCTTCCCAGGTTCCATGGAGAGCTAACTCAATAGATATACTTTTTTTGTATTTTTAGGGAAAGAGCGTCTCAAGAAACCTTCAAACCTTCATTGGCGTCCAATATCTTTGTTCCAACGGCAATTTCTCTGCAATATTTTACATTTTTCCTTTTCTCATTGTGATGAGACATATTTACATGGAAATGCCTCGTGCTAACATCGTACCATAGTTGTTTGTACCTGATGGTAGATTGGACACATTTAATTCATTTCAATATGGAAAAATTCGTTTTTAGATTGTACTGCCCTTGACAAGAGAAAGAAGTTGGTAGTGTATTTACAACGTTTCAGTCACATGCATTTTTAGTTGTTTCTTTCTCCCTCTCGACCTCTCCATTTGAGCGTTTTGTTTATACGTATCTTTGAGTGAAAAACTCCCTCGCCCGAAACTGCAATATTTATAATTCATATCATAGAATACTGGGGATAGAGATCTGCATTATATGGAAAAATCCCAGCCTTCGTTATATCCAAAATTACAAATATTCAAACACAAATCCAATTAAAATATTTCTCGTATGCTAAATTCAAAGTGTATATATTTTACTGTCCAAAATTAAGCATCCTTCAGTAAAAGTCGGAAGGTGCTTCAGTTTCTTTAAATCTGTTTCTAGAAAAGCGGAATTAGAAGTTAGTTTCTGCATCATATCTATTTTCTTATGAAAATTCCGTTCAGCAAACGTCATTCCTCGTGAAATCGAATCGGACTGTCTTGGTTATTATGAACTTAATGAGGAACGGAATCAACCGTTTTAAAGCGAAATCAATAGTTAAAACCGCGGAATCCAACAAGTATGGAAGTACCGAATATACCTTTCCAATTATCTTGTAAACATTCTGAACTTAATTTTAACTTTGCCGTATGATTATTAGGAAATATTAGTTCTAAAGGGTTAGTAGCACGAGGCTACACGAAGGTGTGAACCGAGAGAATCGGAATTTCAGTAGGGGAGAGTCGGTTTTTTTAACTCGGAAGTGAGAAGAGACATAAAAGGCACATATTTACATGGACATCATCAATCCCTAGAGTCGGAACATCAACGTTTTTACCATTTTAGCTTTTAGCTGAACGAATTCGTCTGATGCTTATAGTGGGATTTTCTCGACTTTTTATACCTGTAAGGGGTATATATAGAAGGGTATCAAGGCCTAATTAGGGGAATGATGCCAACAGTAATCCTCTATCCCCTTCTTAACTAACTTTTCTCTCACTTTTTTGTTTATATATTTGTACAGGTTGCATGATGTCACATTGCGATCATCCAGGTGCAACCTGTCAGCCACTTAGTCATCCTTAAGCTTCGATATGATAATAGTACTTACAAGAGTTACAAGTTCTTATACAAAATAATAAATAGTAGAGAATTATATCATCAATTTTTTACAATAACATGCAACTGTGTGACCGTAGGATTGTGAGGAGGGTATCGCCCTATTTTTGAATAAATTACAATAATAATTTTGGGCAAACTCGTTGTCCACTGAACTAAAAGTTCATTATCATTTGAGTAGCCCCTTTTTCATTAAGATGTATTCGCGATGATTCCCCCCCCCCCTTCGAGATGACATCTTTTGTATCCACCCTTGCGAAACACTTCATAATTCTTTCAACTCAACAGTGGAATGAGACAAGACTCACCTGGCGGATAGCAGTCATTAAAAAGAGGCAGGGAAACCTGAGACTATATAGCACATAGCAACAAACGCCTCGTAACATTTTTATATACTACTGTAAGTGACATCTTCGTGTGACGAGTGATTTCAGACAGCAGAACGCTGGGCCAGTGACCCCGCCAGAATGTCCACCAGGCGACCGAACTCACCATTTTCTTTTAAATGTACTTGCATACTAAAAAAATTAAAGCATCTCTCTACGCCCTACGACATATTAATGCATTCTACGGACACATTCCCAAGACCATTTTTTACCCAAGCAACTTACTTAAATATCTCTTTTCTTCACTGAAATGAAGATCGTACACTTGCATAGCACTGAGTTTTTTATTTTTTTTGTAATAAAAGGAGGAAAGAGCGTTTGCTTTTATAATTCAATTAATTAGTAATGAAATATGCAATGGAATAACGATCACGGGAAAAGAAACAACAGAAAACGAAAGAAGTTACGTAGTATTGGCTAGAATAAAAGGCGATACTCACTATGTACTCACTACTCACATCTTATTCATTCCTAGAGGTTGGTGAGTTTTGTGATTTTTGCGAATTATTGAGCTTGCAATTTCATTATTAATTATTTCATTACACGGACCATTTATACGTTGTATAATATGCGACAGATGCAATACATGTTTGTACGACTGCCTCATGTCGTCACCTTTTTACGCAGCGAGATGTCAAGTATAGAGAAGTAGCACGTTTCTATAAGTCTATTCTTGTGCAATTCACGCGGCCTTTACATCTTTCGTTTCCTCCAACCAATTCAAGAGTTTTGGCAGGTTGTAAAACTTCCCCTAACTTTTAACTAGGGTTTTAACAATATCTAGTATACCTTCCTAATAAATAAAATCATATCAACGTTATCCAAATTTTCGATTTTAAATCCAGCATTTGTCGACTAATGAATGAAACAGTAAGAATCAATTCTGATATCCGCGGTTCTGACATTCAAACAATGTTAAATGTGCTTGAAACGACCAAATACATATGTCAACCCTACCGTTTTTATGTGCAGTAGTCCAAACGATACCATTCAAGTCCCGCAGTATACATGTGAACTTTCCATTTTTTTCATTCACTCAACGTCAAAAACGCACATTTTTACTTCAAAGTATATGCCTGCAATTCATCTATGTATATGAACCTTGAAAGCATAAGTACTTACATAACAACAGTGCGGAGCGTCGTGGAAGCATATATGTACATAAATGCATATGCTCTTCGTTTTTCAGAACAAAACAATACCTAAGCTGCTTAAATTGCCAAAATGTTGTCTGAAACAGGTTATTCACATCCAGAGAGAGAGAGAGAGAGAGAGAGAGAATAGGAGAGACAGACGACGGACATGCTCACGCAATTCAAACTCTCCCCAGTCCCCCTACATTTTTTACGCATTTCATAACAGTATCAGTTCAAATCTTGCACCATCCCATGCCACATAGCACCCTTTAGCTAAATTTACTTTCTGTTGCCAGTTATTGACAAGTTAGTTTGTACACTTGTAAGGTGCTTTTTAAACGTTCAAACCTGCAGGGCTTTCATCATATTTTGTGGAATTTCACGCAGTGGACAAATATGTATGTGTGCATGTCATAATAGTAATTATGATTGCACCTTCCTAGGCCTCCTATCTACGGTTCGCCTACGTACATATTCATGAGATTCCTTCATAGTTTCTTTACATATAATAATTATTACACATGATAATTTCTTGTGCTTGAAATTCTGTCGTGAATACGCTATCCCGCAGCACAAACGCACCCTTGGGTTGTACCGTGAATGTGAAAAAAAAACCAGACAAGCGAAAATCAATCAGTATTGTTTGTATTACTATCATTTTATATACATAATACATACACACGGTTACAATCAAAACAAACAAATATGAGGTGAGTAAACCAAAGTAGCTGTACGATGGCACATATGTGATTGCTGCTTACTGTACGCTTTTTTAAGGTATATCTATGTTGTAAAGCAAAGGTGAAACAATTACAACTTTTATTACACTGACTCACTGGCAATCACGATGACAGTAAACAGGTACCAAAATACGTACATGTTTCCAACAATCTATAGCCTAACCCAGGAGTAGAAGCGAGATAAGGATCTAGTTGTGTGCTGAAATTTACTGCGGATCTACCGGAAAAGAATCTGTTACTAGACGTATTAGAGAGTCAGAATTGTAATTAGAAAATGATTAGTAACTCAACTGCAATGTCAAATGTGCAGAATTTGAAATCTACAGAAGTCTCCACAATATGTAGTAGTCAGTGGCCGTTTAGCTAAAAGTAGTACATTGTAACATTGTAAGGGAAATTGTGAAAAAGTAGCAATCTCAAAAAGAGCACTTTACAGACAGATGCATATCCTTGTAGTTGTTTATATAATTCAGATAAAAAAGTTTTTTTCTTTTTTACTTTGCATGGTGGTGGCCATCGATAGTTCTATCAACAATGACGTGCCTTTCAAAATCACAAGTCCAAAATTAGCATAGACTTTCTTAGGAGATATCAATTTATTTACCTCTACCAGCACCCGACTACTACCACTACACGACCTGGTGAGCTAAAGACACACTGACACTAATTTCACTAAAGAAAAAAATAAGAAAAAGCATAACACAGCATGATGTTTCCGTATTAATATGAGCTCCTACAACCACTGTGAGGATCATGTAGACCTATATGCATTATATCTCATGATTTGACGGCAAAACGAGGACTTTGGAAGAGGCTCATACTCCTACGAGTTTGTTTCCGTCGTAAGTGCTGTAACGGACTAGTATTATGTGGTCAAACAAGTATTTACGTGCTGCAGTACAGGTAGTATTAACACGATGTCTGAAAGTTACATTGTGTTCGTTCACCTTCATTTCTTCTCTCTCGTCACCGTACAACATGCCAGAAGAAAAAGTAAGATGATTGCCGTTACTATATAGGTACAACAAACAATGAATACGTATGAGACTCGCAACTAAAGGCCCCCAGGTGTTCAAGCCGTCCAACGCAAAAAATTTTTGCACATATTCGCCACCTTGGGTAACCAGCAAGTGTTCGACTCAAGGCGAAAGAGAAAAAGCATCTTAATCCTTCCGATCTTACCAAAGCGCGCACTACATCATTTCCTATGAGATTTAACAAACTTCCATTTCATCGTCACCATGCTTAACACGGTTGGCAACATACACTACCAACACCAACCATAACCAATAATGTCATGTACACCATTAAGCTCTGTGCTAACTCTTCTTCCGTTTCATCCTTCTTCTCTTCATGTATGTGTAATATGTGTATGTCTTTCGACTTTTTTCTCACTGTATCTCGCTCGTTTTGCTCTCTATTTGTTCTTTCTCTCTTTGTTTGTCTCTCTGTTTCCCTATTTTATATCTCCCATTTTTTGTCTTGGATATCTCATTTTCTCCCTTTTTGTCCCGCATTCTTTTTGGCCATATCAATTTAATGTGTAAGTGAGAGCATAGTGCGTAACTGGGCCTGAAATTCAGGCTAGAACTTACAACCCAGACCCAGCTTTCACACATGCTCTGGAGGGCACTTAAAACGCGCATTCAGCAGCAACCATTTGCGCTTTAAATGCATTTGTTTTGTGCGTCCCCGCAGATACGTAAAGAAATACATCTATTTATGTCAACCTTTAGAGATTTGACGGAAAATCTTTCTATAAAATGCACTTGTTGCACCACGCAAAACTGAATTGCCGGATATACCCGTAAACTTCAGCATCGTGTACTACGTCTAGGAATATTTACCATACAGCTAATAGATAAGAGTAGGTTTTCTAATGTATGCTAGGTTTCAGGATCTTAAAAGGACCGACCATTTGTCTACACTTATGGGAAGTGGGAAGTAAATGGCTGATGCTACCAATTGCTTATATTTCGCTACTTGGCAGTCACTTAAAATTCTTTTTAGGCTATTAGTTTTAAGTAATGTAATTGCAAAGGTAGAGATGCTTTGAACATCTGGAGTGGAGAGCTCAAAAATAATGACGACTATCTGTATTATATAGTTAATACCAGTTCAGTGATACAGCAGGTTAATTGGTTAAATATAGTTACATTAGCAATACAAAACTTCAAAAAGTTCATTTGTCACAGTAAAATGAGACAATGAGACTGGTAATTACCAAAAACTTCTGGTGATAAATAATTATTAATTATTGCACCAATTTCGAGTAACGTCTGGTGACAATTGTTGCTGTGTAGCGGTGGCACAAATTGATTTGCAATGAAATAAGTTAAGCGTATAACACACAATTAATTAAATATCTTTGTCACACAAAAGCAACCTGTGAGCAAAGTGCGGTTACATAGAAATTACTGAAGTGCAATTGTATCTTGTATGTTAACATGCTTTTCTTTCGTGAACGTTACTGCAGCATATATGTATCCATATGCACAACGCAGGTGTTGTTCATGATATGCTTATAATGAATGTAACGCAAAGGTGTGTCCATTTTGAGTGAGAGAGACATTAATAATCACCAGCAAGTTTCTCTGATCTTTAAGAATGCTGAAGAACCACTTGCCAAAGCATGGTAATAACAGCAATAATTACAGTCATACATATATAATATAAAAGTTGCAAAAATATAACCAAGCACAATTATTTACTCAAAAGTCGTTCCTTTCACAAATTTCCAACTTTCCTACAGCCAAAATGACTGCCTTTGCGTAACAATTCACCAAAGGTAGGACCCAAGTAGTGTTGGTTCTGGATACTACGAACTACGACACATTTATAATCCTATAGGGCTTTGTCGTGGATGCTCTGCAATAGATCGCCAAGACTGACGCAAGTAGATCAGTAATGAACAGAATCATCCTTATAAAAAACTACAGACTTAATCCTCTATACATACCTTTGTTGTGGTGTAAGAAATATAGGCAAGGAGGCAACAGCACGAATGGCTATCGACGTATCGACTAAACAAATGTAGTAAATGTAAACAATTTGTGGATGTAACAAAATGAATACAAATTCCCAAAGTTTTGTTGAGTCAGGATGAAAACAAAAACAAAATACATATTTAATATTTATATGTACAGCGGGAGTGACAACTGACATGCAACTCAATGGAAAAGAATATGAACGGCTTCGAAACGGTTTTTTTTTCGAAGTCCATTTTTTCTTTAAATTGCTTTTTGTTAAAAATACGCGTTTGAATGAAAATACACTACCACCAGTTTTTCAAGGGTTTTGCGATATTTCTTTTTGCATAGTTTTTTATAAGTTTAGAAATGAGCGATCGCAAATTCTCCTCTGACCGATTTATATTTTTTTTAGGGTGCAGGGATAGGGAGGCGTCTTAATAAGAAGCCCTCTTAATGATGAAGCCACTGCTCCAATTAAGGTATCACTTCCAGATAAATAGGCTCAACTCTTACTTTATCAAATTTAAGTATACCTTTTCGGAAGGTGAGGTCGAGGTCGCCTCAAGGAAAAGAGCAAACTGCAAATTCGCTTACTCTAATCAACTAGGCGTTCCTTCCGTTTTTCAAATTGTCTCCCTGGAATAATTCGTTTAATTCAAAGAAAGCTAACACTAAATACTCTTGCCGTTGCACCTGACAACTTCACACTGGGTACGGGTACATTTTTAAACGGTACCCATATCGCAGCCCCGGGTACCTTCTGCATTTGCTATTGTACCCCGTACCTGGCTCTCTATCAGGTACAACATTTTGTGTAGGTGTTCCTGCATACGTAACGTATGTATACCCCAACCTCCGGGTAGATCTGATCATAACCATGGGATGCTCTAATCCAAGTTTATCTGTTACTTATTTCAGCCATGAAGTCTGTTTTACCGTTCTTTGTGTAATAATTAATTACCGTTTTTAGAGGAAATGGGGAACGTAGTCTACCTATATAAAAACGAATAGGGGGAAAGATAAGCTCCTTTTAAAAGGGGAAGGGTGATTAACAAAAAATGTTGCCCTGGATGTAATGCTTCAGCGAAGCGCCTTCAAAAGTACAATATATCTATGACGTCTACTCAAAAAATGACAACTTCTGTAGTACTGTGGTTATTTCTTCATTTGTTTGCTTCCCGGTTGGGTGCTTGCCACGCGGTTGGGTGAGCCAACGAGCCAAGCGAATGTTGACGAAGTGGTGGGGTTACCCAGAGTTCGGTTTGCTCATCCATAAATCTGTATTATGCAACAGCTGGGCAAATGCAAGCTATGAGGTTGGTGGGTACTCTTTTGTTATAACTTTTGTGACATAATACATTATTTTTCCCTCACCGCAATCATATATTATAAAACTTAAAGGGTTTAATATGCATAATTTCGAAACCGGAACAGTCGCTTATATCTGACAGCGCAGCGTTGGTCACTCAGTCAGATTTTTACGATGCTTTTCTTATGGGCCAAACGTCAGTTGTTTGGGACCATACATTAGTAATGCATCGGTAGGTAGGGACGACGTAGTAAGGAATACCCGACGCTGAATAACGGGAGAGCAGATACGGGTAACTGAACAAATTGCAATAATATGACGTAAGTACCAAATATTATAAAGTAATTACGTTTTCGGGAGTCTATCGAGTAATTATCCTGAATAACTAACTACGAAGGGGTATAACGCACAGAGTAGAAGAGGTGACGGAAGGACAATGGCGTGTAATAATACACAGCGGCGTTGAGTTGAGGGGTGGACAATTGCGTTTATAAAAATAAACGCATGCCTGGGGCGCGTTGGATTTCGTCTATTCATGTTATGAACAACGTCATCTTTTGCCATGAAACCGAGCGGACGACAGGAATACATAAAAAGCATGACAGAGAAAACAACGTTCGGGCCTCCATCTTACCATTACTATTGACCAGGGGTGGTGATAGGCATTGAAGATTAGTGATCGGACCTGATTCTCTGAGCCAACCTGAATAGCAATCCCCATTTTGAAATAAGCAAACGCAAGTAACGAAATTCACTAATTATCCGAATTTATGCACAATTATTAATCATCGAATAATACCATAAATAGCCGTTTTCCCGGCAGGTTCTGTGTGATATGCGCCCATTAATGCCGTATATGTTTTAATGTCTTTCTACGGCTTAGACTTACGTATAAATACATATAGTTATTCAAATATAATAATCCGTCAACACACAATGATAGTTTAGATTCATGCCTATTTTGAACTCCGCAATGAAGACGATTTGAGTGCGCTATTACTATAAAACATACGGTATATTGTCCTTGTTTTCTAGGTCGTAAAGGTACACGCGTTACGCTGGTACAGACTCATAAAAGACCATACTAGAGGGATTTGAAACTCTTCGCAGGCCACCTGGATTGGATAGTGCAGACGGCAAAAAAAAAGCTGGGCTTTACTTACATTTAGGAATTAGCAGCTTAAAAAGATGGGAATTCATGCAACGGAGAAGCTATTGCAAGGCTCTTTATTTGTTGACTCATATGCAGTTTAAAAACTTCCACTAAAGGCATGCACACGTAGTCTACAGGGTTTTAGTCAAGGTACTTACGTCTTTCGAGGTGACATTGAGAAATGTCGAGATAAAAAAAAAAGGTTCGAATTTAAACAAAAGATATTCTGGGAAAACATGTGCGTTGTCTTTTACACCTTTAAGTAACGCTTTTACGCCTTTCGTCAGTGCTCTAATGGTTTGAAATATAAATAAATTTTGACGAGGAAAAAACTGCTTACTGGTTAAACATATACCCAGGTGAAATAGTCAGTTATACGGTATGAACCATTTATCTCGGGAAGGACCATTTGCCTTAACATTTAAATGATTTTATGTGCACGAAACGACGGAAACAAATGTATTCGAAAAAGATTTCCTGTAGTCAGTGCCGTATGAGTAATTTAAAACGCTCAACTCAATCCTCTATCCCAAAAATTGTGGGAGTTATAAGCGTCTAAATACGTCAAAAATCTCCATGTGTTCACAGGAACAAATGATGTTAGTGCCGTACAAACCCCAAACCTCCACAAATGACAGCACTTACCCTAAAATCTAGGGGGTAATTATTCATAGGCATGGTATACGCTTTCTTGCTCCTACACAAAATGTGTTTTGGTTAAACACTCTTTTGAGGGATGGCTCGTGTGTCTAGTGTCTATACAATCGTATTTGAATAAAAGAGTTCTCTCATACTGAAGTTTCAATTTTTTTTCAATCAATCAGACAAAAGCAGTTATTCAAAATCTTGAAACTTGAAAGCATGAAGTAGCTTATGGAGACTATTTTCAAGCAGAAAAAAATTATCGACGGTCAAAAATCCTAGTCAGGACTCAGACAACTGTTTTTGTAGCCTACAACTTTGAGTGAGCGGCCCTCGGATTGGGATTTCCGAGTGTTTTATTTTTGTTTGTAATATTGTTTTGGGTAATTTTTAAATGTTTTTTCTATATACCTATAATTTGTTTTTGAAAATGCGTTTTGAGCCTGTCATGTTTGAAAGGGCGTAACTCACATGGAAATGATTCCAACTACCACAATCGATACAAAGCTGAAATTTTGTGGGAAGGTGGTATCCAGTGGTAGTACTAAAACCCAAAAATGTCAACTGCCACCTTTTTATGTTTTTATTTTTCCGATGTGCTGTTCCTGCTAACGCAATTTCGAAATTTTATTGCCATTCCAATTTCCAAATTGAGACTTTGCAGAAACATTAAAACTGCTCACACTATAATTACATGACACCCACTGACATTGTTACTTGTCCCACACACAATCAATCAATATAACGCTGTTTAATTGTGAATGTTTTTTCGAATATAGCATATTTAAGTAATTATTTAATTAAAGTAAAACAGAATGAGACACACGAATAATGAAGAGACCAGCATTTATTCCGCGAGACTTGAGGGATACATCATGTTATTGTATTACATTACATATTAATATGGGTAAGTATGGGGCAGTCTGAGGGTGGATCACCGTAATGAAAAATTAAAGTTTTTACAGTGTTAAATCCCATACAAGAATTTGGTAAGAAGAAAAGTAAGGATCCTCTTTGGTATGTTTCAAGACAAAAAGAGTTTTTTCACGCAAAAAATGTCTTGCGCTGTGGGTCGAACTGGTCCAAATCTGTTACAGATTTGGTAGTTTCCCTATATAGGTACTGAACACGTAACAGGTAACAATGCAGCTTCCCAGGCTGCGGACAGTTGGGGTACGTTACTCGTTAGAAGCAAAAATTATTAACGGACTATTTCCAGAATATCAAAACGGTGATTCGCTGCATGTGATGCTCTTATGTGGTCACGTTTAAATTCCTATCAATAACCTTGTAGATAAGGATAACCGGGGTGAAACCAGAGGAACTTCACGCTTTGATATGAAAGGAAAATCCACTGGTCATGTTTGCATCATAGCTCCAACGTCATTAGGCCATAAATGATTCTTAAGTGACGATAAAGACATTTGGGCGTTTTAAGTTACTCATACGTTACGTACTATAGATTTTTGTCGAATACATTTGGTTCCGTGCACACTGCACACTGAATCGTTGAAATGTTATGACAAGTGGTCGGCAACGACTAACGACAACGACATAGATGGTTCTTACTGCATGACTGACTATTTAACTGATGTTTAGCAAGTAGTATAAAAAGTACCTGGACTAAAATCCTGCAGCCTAAGTGTGTTTGCCTTTAAGGTACGTTTTTATACTGCATGAGTCAACAAATGAAGAGCCTTGCAGTAACTTCTCAGATGCATGATTTCCTATCTTTTTATGCTGCTAATTCCTAGTAAGAAGTAAAGCCCAGATTTTTTGCCGTCTGCTCTCTCTCTCTCTCTCTAATACAGGTGGTCTGCGAAGAGTTTCAAAACCCTCAACTTAGGTCTTGTATTAAGAGTATGAGTCTGTACAAGCGCAGCGCGTGTATGTTGATGGGCTGGAGAACAAAAACAATATACCGTATGACGGTATGACTTAAAGTACTAAAAAACTGAGCCAACTTTTCTGCTAATAACTTTACAACAGGTCGTAGGAAGATTATCACTTCACCAGTTTGATGAAAGTTCTCAACTTTGGGCTTTTTGAATCGATAGACTTTATCCGTCTACAAGTCTGCATCTTTCCGTTCATAAGTTATAAAGCAGCAAATAACGGTAAAATAACATCTCCACGCGGTGTTAATACACTAATCTCCATTCCTTCTTAATGCACAAATGATCAAATCATTGCGACGAATATCCATTTTATTTGGTTTCCTAATTAAAGCCGCGTGAAGATGATCAGCGCTTGTAATTCCTCAAGTATGTTAGCTACATTCTACATTGCACATTAGCTCTTTACAGAAAAATCGAAGTACTAAGGCAGGTTTCGCAAGTATGGGGGTATTAATTAAGAAAAGAAACATAATAGATGTTTTCCGCAATTCGCAATAAAACTTCTCACATGGAAGAACATGTATAGCACAAGATGAGTAAATATGTCTCCTACTGTACGTTGGGATTTTCCCTTGCAACCATTGGAGGGTATAATTATTGTGAAGACCTTGACGTCACTCATTCAATGTTTAACCAACATGTTAAACATATTCCCTTTCTCTATAGGAAGGATGAATAAATTGTCAAACTTTAGAACGTCTTTCTTATTCATGTGTGCTACACGTTGCTTGGTCTTGAAACAAACTTAATCCTTGTAAGCAACAGAAACAAACGAGTATCAAATATGTTCTACAGTTTCTTCCTGTACAAAAAAACGTGTGCCCACTCCATTAATAGATATGAAAAATCATGCATCCCTCAACTAATTGACACCCTCAATTTCCTGTCATGAGACATTGAAAATTCTTCGTTTGTGTATAGCCTTGCCTATAATTCACCGGCCGCTTCTTGCCTGGAGCCTTCCTAAACAGATTAGAAGTAGAAGTAGGGACAGTTTTTGGACTTTCGAAAATTGAGTCGAATTTTGTTCATTGTTTCAGGCTCATGTTTCAATGGCTTCGAGTGAATATTTGCACAAATTACTGGCTTAATGATGTTTTGTGACAATCTATTTGAACCTATCAATCGGAGATGTTTTAGACTTCTTCGTCTTGCTTGGAAGGCTCTGTTTGCAAATTTGCTTGCCTACTTATTTTTGCTTTAAAGGTTCTTCGTGTGATTAAAAAATTAATTATTTCACTGTCCAGCCCATTCGTACGCCCTTGATGCAGACAAGCATTGCAACACAGAACATGCCTGTCTCCAATGCTGGAAACTCCTATGATGCATTGCCCATTGGAAGAAGGATTGTGCTGCTGCGGAATATTCCGTCGCACCCCGCCCAACGCAAACGAATGGAAGCAAACGGGAAATATTTCTCAATTTCTCTCCGTTGGGCAGCAATTGCTACAACAACGTAACTCATTGCCCTCACCCGGATTATGGACCGGATGTATTTCCGTCGCCCTAGATCCTATAATTATAATTGCAACCTATCTCTTTCAATTTATTTTCACCGCATAATCTGTGATGAATTTTACTCAACTTTCTTATAAATCTCATCCCCTTTGGCTCACAATTACCCCCAAAATTGCACAAATGCAAAGTCGTCAAGTTCCTGTTAACTTCAAATAAGTCTTTGTAATGTCTAATTTTATAGTAGTCGCACCGATTTTCTCTGTTTGTCTGTACTTAAATGAATCATTTCCGGTCAACTCACACTGGATATTATAACTTATAAATAAGTAAACCTGACCAACTGATATGGTACTTAATATCAAAGCTTCCAAAATTGCCAAACCGTGCGAATTATAATTATTACTTTGATTCTTTAAAAAGATAGCCACAAATTACGTGAACAAAATCTAAATTTGTGGACGACTGACGTTTTAACGCTGAAACGCCGTTACATTCTTTCCGGTTCTTCTTGTGTAACTGAGACAATATTTTGTTTTTGAAAATTTTCGTTCTCATCTGCAATAATATCATTGCTAGGAAATACCACGTTCGGCTGCCTTGTACAACATCCGTGATAGTCTCCAGCTGTAGTAAACATTATTTAGGTCCGTATATGTTGTACAATTTTTGGGAAACAGCTGGATATGACTTTGATAATAAAGCCATTGTTCACAAATGAATGCATCAATCCACTGTGATCAGTTCATTAGTAAAATATTGTGGACAAAAAAACTGCAGGATTCAGACTTCAGACCTTGCGTAATTAATAGACAATCTGCTGAAAAGGATTTTCGCAACAATATTCACTTTAATACTACTTGAAGATCTGTTCTAATACCTTAAGGAATCTGAACAGAACATACATATAACGTGAAGTTTTCGGTTAACGTACTGACAAACACCTATTGATGACGTAATATGTACAACTTGCTTAATACCGTCGAAGGTAGTTAAAAAGCTTCCCTGCGAGGGTTGCACAATGCACAACTACCCATTAAATTCAACACAAGTTTTTTACAGCTGTCGATTATGTGCTTGATGAATGAAAATTTATTCTTTCCACAGAGAACATAAGTTCGTGTTGCTGCCTGATATCTGGAGTGAGCTCTCAGCGTCTAATTATTTTTATTAAATACTGCGAAATGACATGTCTGACGTGTCTATCGGGATGTGAAAATGAGAAACAAGATGTGAAGGAGCTCACATTTTAACATCTACGGGTTCCGGTTGCGTTTTGGGGAAAAGTCACACACCTCACGTAATGATGCACTGGAGAAACATCTCTTTCCTTTCTCGTGTGAAAATACAAACATATAAGTACATTATATTCATATCATTATATGTACTACATATGTACATACATGAACAGAGAATACAGACTATTTTTATTGTCAGGAAAAAATCTGGTTGTTATTTTTATTTTAAGCTACTATTTTTCTGGCTGTTTTTTGTGAAAGGAAATGATGCATTTCTTTTTCTGACTGTGCCTTTCTCTCTTCGATTTCGATAGCCCAGCTCTGCCTCTTTCCCTGTTTTTTTTTCTCTCTATTTCCTACTACCCTATTCTGTATCTGTCCTCTTCTATTTCCTACTCTCTTCGACTCTTTCCGCCTGTCCGTTCTGTCTGCCCCCATTGTTGTTCTATTTTCTTTCTTCCCACCTTTGTCGCTAAGTCGTGATTCCCATGTATGTCTTTGCCCTGCTTTCTTGCAATTGAGAAAAATTAGGTTCAGGTTCCCGCAAATGCGTATGTAGTAGGGCGATTTTTATCAAAGAGACGGGTTCCAGCTGAAGCTGCTACATTTACGTTGTTACCTGTGCCAAAATCAAAAGTTAGCTCTTTGAAAAACCCAAACCTCAGGTTTTCTGAATTACTTTCGTTCATCTTTGTCGACCTCTTCATTCTGATTGCGGACCAGCTTTGATCTTTTCTCAAGTTAATTATTATGAAAGAATTATTGCACGCAGCTGAAGAAACACATAAAAATCCCGCACTAGGTGTGCTAACCCACGATCATGCAGAACGGATGACCTCAGTATTCGTGTATTCAATGCAGAAGTTTATTGCGAATCTAATCAAACAGACCTCATTTTGATCGGCGAGAACAGGTGTAGAGGCCAAGTTAGCCATTTTCTTCTTCACCTTTGCGTATAGTAGTGAGACACTACTGTCAACAAGCACCTTCAAAAGGACCTAAATTTCAATTCAACCACGAAATTGGTTGCACCAGTAACACGGAAAAAGTTGCCAAGTGAAAGAAAAGTGGCCAAGATATACACGGTAACAAAATAATAAGATTAAATAGTGTAGTATGGCTTTTGATTCTTTCCCTCTAGTATCGCGGACCATTGTGATTGTGACTACTACAATCTCTGTGGGAAACAACCCATTAGGATTTTAACCCACGTTTCTCACCGTCCCTTCTGTAACACTATGTATATCGCTACTATAGTTGTTAGTGGAACACAAGTATCTCCGTACAGAACGCCACGATTTCTGCGTATTGCATGAATGAAAAGCATTTCCTCTGTTTTAATTACTTGATATACACACTAGAAATCTGGAAATTCATTTCCCATGAAAACTATTCCTCATTACTTGTGCCAGGGGTAATTACAAATTGCACTAGCAGTTATTCCTTAGGTCCCCATGGTGCTATTATGATGGTATCATAACACCATTCTGAGTTTTTCTTTCATGTGAAAAAAAACTTGGCAAAATACATCTTTTTCTATTTTCACTCGCAAGGAAAAGAGGTAACTTGCCGGTAAGTAATATTTTCCCAAATAAAACTTTCCAGCTTTTGTCATGAGAAAATCACCTGATGAAATTTATCCATGATAAAAATTTTCTGTTTTATTATTTTGCCTAGGTTCCACAATTCTACACATTAAATAATATGATTTCAGGATGCATAAAACTCCGGGTTTTTCTCGCATTTGGGGGAAAACTGACAATTTAATAATAATATGGGCTTACAATTATACTGCTAATCTCCTCCGTATTATTAAACAATTTATACATTCAGAGTCTAGATCTAGACGACAGCCGCTTGTGCAATGAAACAGTTGATAAAACTTTCTACACTTAAATTGTCTATCACTACAAGCATCATCTGCCGAATGCGCGCCAGAATTCAGGGAAAGTGTCCGCAAAGTGCGGAGACTGTTACCCAGGAAAGAATCCGAGGAATTTCGGCACCCCGCGTAAGTGCAGAAACATAAGCGGGGGTAAAGGTACAGAAAAATAGCCGAAGTTCCACACTTAAATAGCAAGTAGATTTTCAGCCCAATTTCGAGTCGCATTCACCCAAAAGCAATGTGTATGCTTTTTGTGTATTTCTGCGCAGCACTACCACTATAGAACTACAAAAGAAATATATGATGATAAAGGGGTGAAACGTTGATGACCAAACTCACATGCTGATCCGGCATGTTTGTGCTTGTAGGCACATTCTATGTGTTCCGACAACGCACAACTCTTTTGGAACACTTCCTGCCCTCAAAAAAGTGTAATACATAATTACTTTTCATGCAATATTCGTTTTGGAAAGCATATTATATTACGAATGTGGGTTCCAGAAGAGCTGAGCTGAACCTAGTAAACTTAGTAAATGTACTGAACCAGTTCAGTAATGATACAGTTAACTGTCGTGTATATGTTCATTACAATGAGCTGGAAGACAATCCATCATCGCCTATACATACATATATACACGCGCTATAGTATAATATACATGAACATGAACACACGCCTCTTCACCAGACACAGACCATCATTTAACCATTTAAATGCATTATGAATTATCTCAGCTTTTCATGTTTAGTTCCAGTTCCAGTAAACTTTGGCTGAAAAAATGTAAGATATTACAAAAGACGCTCATACTGTACCTTCAGTCGCAAACACCTTAGAATTTAGCTTCCGACTGATTACAGGTTAGTTTGGGCTTGGGTTGTTAAGTGTGACTCCAAAATATACGCCTGAAATGCTCAAGGAGCAAACACATTTGAATGTATGTATGTAAAATAGTAAAATCACTGAATTTGAGGATTTTTTTTATTTCAACCTTGTAATTGTAATACTAATGAAACTAATGATTGTGACTTGTGACTGGGTCTGGTTGTCTGGTAATAAACATGAATATAGCAAATAGCAATAGCAACTGGCAACGTGGCAACTGAGTCGTCTCATGTGGACATCATATCATGAATCATGAAAACTGGAATGAGAAAATGAGAGTATTAATATCTCTATAATCTCTAAACATTTGCATTCGGATTGCTGTCAGTACTTTGCAATCCATGTGCATCGATGCTATACAAAAACAGTAAATACCAAGGAAACAAAAAGAAAACTAACAAAAATACATTCTATAGAATCTTTTGTATTCCCATAAAAATTGTGGAGTAATGTCAACTGTCAACCATCGTTATGATTGGTTTTGGCGAATGTTAACCGTACACGAAGTTGAGCGAACTTGCTTGGAAACATGAGTAAAGTATAGAAAGGAGTGTAGAATAATATCGCAGTTGAGTGTGCTAGACAAAAGTACTCTGAAAAAAAAATTGAAGAGAACCGAGGGGAACCTTTAACTTGGTCGAAATTGCACGTGCTTCGGATCAAGTTAGCAAAAATACTTCAGCTACTTTAATACTAATAAATTATAATAATGATTAATAATACCAATTAATACGCATACCATTCCAATACATACTTCCCCCAAAAGATGTTGACGTCTCAGGCGACGTCAACTGAATTGAACTTCTACCCTTCAAGTTTCGGATATTTTGACGAGAAGAATGTCAGCTTCATACTATTTTTTTTTAAATGTGTCTTCAGCTGTCGGACGTCTGTCAAAGTGAAAATGTATAGCCGGTGTACTTTCGCTAACTTGATCCGAAGCACAGTGGATTTCGGCTGAGTTAAAGCTTCCGCACTGGCGAGAGTGCTGGTGTGTCTCGTAAAAGTGTCTCGTATACAGCAAAAAAAAAAGGGTTATGAAGCGGCTATACAGACAAGAACACGATGAGGAAAGGACGAGATTTTCTGTTCACCTTCTTCTTATATTATTATATTCACATGTCATGCCACCCATCAGCAAGGAAATGCAAATTCTTGTATGTTTGAAAGTTCTATACAATTTAGGTCAGGTGAGTAACCTACTTATTCTTCCCTTCTCGTGCCAGTATATAGTAACAGTCGATTTTTTTCCATCTAATATATAGCCGGAGACCACAATATTTGTGGTCGGTAGAAAGAATCGAAGGAGGGAAAAAATGTTCCTGGAAAGGCAAAAAAAAAAAGAATACTGGGTTGAACCCTTTCCCTCCACCCAAAAAAAGCAAAAGAAACACTTGAGAGATGCATTAACAAGTAAAATATTCTGCACGACGTATACATACGCGAGAAAAGTCTGATCAGAGTAGGTCTTCGACCTACTACAACTATATACAACTATATACACTAAATATCAAATCCTATATAAACATACAAGTCTCTTAGACAACCCATTCTTTTTACCTTTAAAGTACCAAAAAAAAACGTTGAAAATGCTTCCATTAGTAATGAAAACGTCCAAGAACTTTACTACAGACAAGAATAGGAAAACATAGAAATGGTCTGAACAATTTTCCCGCACCAACCAATCTTTTCTACCCGCTAGATTTTCAACCCTTTTCACCCGGAAGGGAAATGGAAAATCATTGATGAAAATGTGGAGATATATGCTTTCCTTGACTTTCTATACACTTTCCCACAGTCAATATCACCGTGTAAGTACGTGTACACTGTACACATATATATTTTGCATATATATATTTCTTTAATTCCCCTCACATGACATTATTATTTAGTTATTTAGACAAAATATATTCATATATATTCAAAGGGAAAAGAAGAAGAAGAAAAAAAGCACAGAAACTCACCTCTCTCCACACAATTGTCACCGTGAATTTGCTCGCGACACAAAATACTCTCAAAATATATGTTTTTCTGCAATTCCTGTGGATATCCAAAAAAAAAAGAGCGAACAAGATAGAGAAATATATAGAGGGAATATATAGCTAATAACACCCCAAAAAAAATGTTTCTTTCGTAGCGGAACAAGGAAAAGCTGAAAAATCAGCAAAAGACCATAAAAAAGACACTCTCACAACACACAAGGAAGGAAGAAAAGCAAGAGGGGCTTTTTTCGTCTGCTAGTTGAACTTATACACAAGTACACTCTCACGAGCTCAATCTCAAAGTCTGCCACTCTCCCAATCACTGATGAAAGACTACCATATGAGAAGGAAAAAGGCACGTAAGTAACTGCCTTTTTGCCTTTGTAAAAGTAAGCTACGTGTGTTTTTGTGTACTCAATTTTTTTTTTTTGGGGGGGTGAGCAAAGGGAATGAGCAAAGGAAAAAGTGTATGAGTTTTAGTGCATCATATAAAAAAGTACTACTATACTTTTTGTGGCACTTATTCACTGTTGTTTGTGTCATGCCCATGTCATCGTCATATGTATATACAAAAGAGAGAAACTGCACCGTTTTCTAATGTATAAAGTAGTCCAGGGACAGTTGAAGAGAATCTTTCGCAGTCGAAATAATATACTTTACTACACACATAGGAGCGGTGGCAGTAATAATCGAAAATTGAAAAAGAAGGGGGAAGAGAGGTGAATGTAATATGTTTTGGGTCTTCTAGTAAAAAAAAAAAAAAAAAGTAAAGTACAGAAAGAAGAAAAAAAAATATCCGTCACGGCATGCAACGAAAGTTTTCGGCTATGAAGCATTTGAGAAAAAGCGCAATAGAAGGTGATATATAAGCCCTTTTACTATTAAACAATTTTTTTTATACTCAGGTATTGAAGCAACAATTGGGATGGGGTACAAAGGGGGGCCTATGAAGAGGGTTAGGCATTGTCGTAGCATTTTTTTTTGAACGCATATAATATACCTTGATGGAAAAAGTGATAAGCAACTTAACTGCAAATATAACGTCATTCATCATTCCTATAGAGTTTTCTAAAACACGTTAACACACATATGGTCAAGTTGCACAGTGCATAATATTCCATCTTCACTTTTCCTCTCTCTCTCTCTCTCTCTTTCTCTTTCTCTTTCTTTCTCTCTCTCTCCCTCTCTCTCTCTCTCTCTCTCTCTTAGCACACACTCATCTCTCTCTCTCTTTCTCTCTGATGTGGATTTCGACCTTTTTCGCACTTAAATAAAAATAAGTGATTCCCCCATTAACCATATATACCTGACGGTGGAATATGCTTCCCTCTAGTTATTTAGCTCTATTAGAATATACGTTGGGCTTCTTTCTCTCTCTTGAGTCGAACTGACAGCATACGTTCCTTCACCAAATGTTTAAAGGGCCATTCACACCGACCTTGCAGTAATAAATTAAGAATTCTTTCCATGGGTGTATATCTATATGTATTTTTTGTATACACATGGAAATAGTCCTCAAGCAATTATTAGGACATTTAAAAATGTAGATAGTGTAGATACTATTATGTAAGTCATATCATATTAGTCATAATGCGCGGCTCTCCCTCATGATATCATTATCCTTTTTAGTTTTACTTTTACTCCAGTTGGATGTATTTGTATGTACGTTGACATTAAGATTTGCAGGAAAACATCTGGTCACAAAATGAAATGTGGAGGGTGAAGTACCAAATATGACCATATCCAGGGAGCCCTAATACAAACAATGATAAAATTCCTCGTAAAATCCAAAAAAACAAAACAAAAAAGATCTCCCAACAAAAGATAATGCAATACTTAGACGCAAAGTGTGAAGAAGAATTTTATGCTGAACATAGATTTTGTACTTCCTTCCCTTCAAACGTAAATACATGACAGTTGCCTTTTCATATATGCTTCTTTGTACAATTAAACCAAGACCGGACATAAAAATTGAAGTTGGAATAATATTTAATTTTATTCAACAATAAATATCTGAAAATTGAACACAAATTAAATTCCATTCAACCACAACTACAAACGCCATGACTTAGAAGAAACCTAATCACAAAAAAAGAAAATAATTAAGTGAATTACCACAGCTCAAACCTGCTCCACATGTTAATTCATTTAAAAATTACATCAACAAACAACGCCTTAATTTTACATCCCTCGCTGCCCCAAGGAGTAGGAATCTTGCTCCGGTCAATATTCTGGAGGCGCGGCATAGTATACCGGGGAGTAATCAGGTGGTGGTGGCGCGTAATACACTGGGGGTGCCGAATAATACTCTGGTGGTGGTGGGGAATAATACACCGGCGGTGGTGGTGAATAATATTCCGGAGGTGGTGGTGAGTAGTACTCAGGTGGGGGTGGGGAATAATACTCCGGTGGGGGTGGAGGTGAATATACTGGTGGTGGAGGTGCGTAATATGTTGGAGGTGGTGGTGGTGGTGAGTAATATTCAGGTGGTGGGGGCGCGTAATACGGCGGTGGTGGTGGAGGTGCATACACTGGTGGTGGTGGTGGAGAGTAGTAATCTGGTGGTGGGGGTGCGTAATAAGTTGGTGGTGGTGGTGGAGGTGCATACACGGGTGGTGGGGGTGGAGAATAATAATCTGGAGGTGGTGGTGCGTAGTACGGTGGTGGTGGTGGGGGAGCGTAATACGGAGGTGGTGGTGGAGGTGCATATACAGGTGGGGGTGGTGGAGAATAGTAATCTGGAGGAGGTGGAGCGTAATACGGTGGTGGTGGTGGGGGTGCGTAGTACGGTGGTGGTGGTGGGGGTGCATATACAGGTGGTGGTGGAGGAGAATAATAATCTGGAGGTGGTGGTGCGTAATACGGTGGTGGTGGTGGGGGTGCATACACTGGTGGTGGTGGTGGAGAATAGTAATCAGGTGGTGGTGGTGCGTAATACGGAGGAGGTGGTGGTGGTGCATACACTGGTGGTGGTGGTGGAGAGTAGTATTCAGGTGGTGGGGGTGAGTAATAAACCGGTGGTGGTGGAGGGGGTGCATACACTGGTGGTGGTGGTGGTGAATAATAATCTGGAGGAGGTGGAGCGTAATACGGCGGTGGTGGTGGTGGTGCGTAATACGGAGGTGGTGGTGGGGGCGCATAAACCGGTGGTGGGGGTGGAGAATAGTAATCCGGAGGAGGAGGTGCGTAATACGGTGGTGGTGGAGGGGGTGCATACACTGGTGGTGGTGGTGGTGGAGAGTAGTAATCTGGAGGTGGGGGTGCGTAATACGGAGGTGGTGGTGGTGGAGAATAATAATCTGGAGGTGGTGGTGCGTAATACGGTGGTGGTGGTGGCGGCGCATAAACCGGTGGAGGTGGTGGTGAATAATACTCAGGTGGTGGTGGTGGCGCATAAACCGGTGGAGGTGGTGGAGAATAATACTCAGGTGGTGGTGGTGGCGCATAAACCGGTGGAGGTGGTGGTGAATAATACTCAGGTGGTGGTGGTGGCGAGTAAACTGGTGGAGGAGGTGGTGAGTAGTAATCCGGTGGTGGTGGTGGGGGTGAGTACACCGGTGGTGGTGGTGGAGAATAATAATCCGGTGGGGGTGGTGCGTAATACGGAGGTGGTGGTGGTGGCGCATAAACCGGTGGAGGTGGTGGAGAATAATACTCGGGTGGTGGTGGTGGTGAGTAGACTGGTGGTGGAGGTGGTGAGTAGTAGTCAGGTGGTGGTGGAGAATAATAAGCCGGTGGTGGTGGTGGGGGTGAATATACTGGTGGTGGAGGTGGAGAATAGTAATCTGGCGGTGGGGGTGCGTAATAAGTTGGTGGTGGTGGTGGAGGTGCATACACGGGTGGTGGGGGTGGTGAATAGTAATCCGGGGGTGGTGGTGCGTAGTACGGTGGAGGAGAATAAACTGGTGGTGGAGTCGAGTAAACTGGGGGTGGAGGTGAATAATACACCGGCGGTGGTGGAGGAGAGTATACTGGTGGTGGTGGTGAATAATAAACTGGCGGTGGTGGAGGAGAGTATACTGGCGGTGGTGGCGAGTATACCGGCGGTGGCGGCGAGTAAACCGGTGGGGGTGGTGAGTATACTGGCGGTGGTGGCGAGTATACCGGCGGTGGCGGCGAGTAAACCGGTGGGGGTGGTGAGTATACCGGCGGTGGTGGCGCGTATACTGGTGGTGGTGGTGAGTATACTGGCGGCGGAGGTGAATAATACACCGGCGGGGGTGGTGGTGAGTAGTAAGGCGGTGGTGGAGGAGGACTATAGCTGACTGGTGCGGCATAAGGTGGCGGGCTATAAGGTGGTGGACTAGGTGGTGGACTATAGCTCTGCGGCTAGTAATAATAAACACAAAAAAAAGTTAGTAAGCATTGTGCATATTTGTTTGTAAAACCTAGAAATTATTACGAAAAATTTAGGGATTTTTGTATGGTTTAATAATTAAATGTTGGGAGAGGAATGATGTCGGTTACCTGGTATGGTGATAGATCCGTGCTTTGGCTGTCTGCAGCGGCCGCACCGGAGTCGGAACTTGCTACATAGTCCGGAGGCGAGTAGTAAGATACTGGTGCCGGGGAATAATACGTAATTCCGGCTGCCGGTACGTTCCCTGGCAGGCAGAGAAGCAGCAGGCATACGCCCTTAAACCAGGTTCTCATTTTGAGTGCTGAAAGTAAATCAAGAAAATATTATTTTTTCACGAAATTAAAATTTTTAAACACTCACAAAAAAAAAACGACGAGGAAAAGAAATTTTGTACGGTATATTTTTGAAAACTCACCCATGATTTCCTGACACCAACCTAGTGAAACCTAATTTGTGTGTGCGATGGAAAGGAAAAGGAGCCGTATTTATAGTGGTCAACCCTCGTCTCAAAGTCCCCTAGATTCTGGATTTTTCTGGACATTTTCAACGTAAATAGCGAGAACTTGCACTTTTATCACCCCGAAATCCACCACCTGATTTGTGTAAGCTGAGGAAATTAAAAATGCAATCAAGCCGCAAGATACGGTTGAAGGTGCAGTTTGCATGTAGATAATGGGTGGATGGCAAGGACAACAAAGAAAATCAGGGAGAAACGGTAGGTGACTTGCAACGTTTGACTGGCTTTCACCGGTTTTTCTCATTTGTTTAAAATTATTCCATGGCATCCGTTCATAAAAAACATCCTGATTTCAGAAAAACACTGGACAATGGGTATCCACACAACACATTCTTCTATTAGTTTATCTATTCTTATTTAGTTATTTCTTTTTTACATAGTGTTCCATTTTCGGATCTCAAAGCAGGAATGCTAATTACAGTCAGGATTGTAAAATTTGTGGGCCTGCATGCCCAACAGGTCCATGGAAAATCAGAAAAAAGTGAACATACCGGGGCCGAACAGGGATTGTAATCCCGGGATTACGGATTCGGATTATGTAATCCGAGAATCTAATTCCCGGGGAAAGCAAATATTCATTTAATCCCGTAATCCCAGTCCAGAGATTTTGGGAAAATTAAATAATCCGTAATCCCGGAAAATTTGAACATGGGATTACGGATTATTTAATTTTAAATTTTAAGTGAAAGCGTGACTAGGTAAATTACAATTCTCCAGCGAAAAAAAATCATGTCGGAATTTTTCGGCCAAACTTCGTCGGATAGATAATACCCCTAGCGTAGGAAATCATAATATTTTTGTTCCGTCTCTGTGTGTCCAACTCAAGGGACGTCGCAGAATTTTGCACTTTTTCCCCATTTTGACTGGGGCACAACCTACATATATTCATTGGATTTTTATGAATTTATCGGCGATGGCAAGTATATAGGAATGTTCTAATCTAGATCGAATTGTTTAATTATCGAGGTTTTCGTCTCCATTCGTCGGTAAATCGCCAAAGACCGTGTTTTTCGCCGTTTAGGCTGGTGTTTGGCTGTTAATAATTGGATTTTCTCCTACATGAAATTGGCTAGTTCCAATTTTTTTTTGTTTCTTCGCTTTCGCCTTCGTTCGCCAGAAACTGTATTTTGGTAATTAACAAGCGATCTTTGGTCAGTTGATGGCAAACGAAGGCGAAAATTGAGAAAATAAAATAAAAATTAATAAATAAAATTCGGAAATCGCCATTAAATGGCATTAAACGGCGAAAAAGTGCAAAATTCTGCGGTGCCCATTGAGGTGGACACAAAGATGGAATAAAAATATTATGATTTGATACGCTAGGAGATATTATTATCTGACGAAGTTTGGCCGACAAATTCCGTCATAAGTTTTTTCTCTGGAGAATTGGAAACCTATTTATATCCTTAATTTGTACTCCTATAAATGTGTAAGTATTATGCAATATGGTGTGTGTAAATTCTAATATTACGCAAAAATGTAATTTCATAAAACCTAATTTTCGAGGGCGGCGTTATATTTCAGGGGGAAAATTATAAATAATCCGTAATCCATAACCCGGTATTGGGATTATAATCCGTCGACCTTTGAAAATCGTAATCCGTAATCCAAAATTACTCTCTTTCTCAAATGCACAATCCCAATCCAATACCCTGGACATAAAGCACAAATTTTAAGGGAAAGTGCGTGACAAATTTTCAGGGGAATTGCTAAAAACATAAATCCAAAATTTTCAAAATTCAGGCTCTTCCAGAAAAGTTATGTGTATGACTAGTCGAATGCTTGGATATATTATTATTTTTTAATGGATCATTCAAAATGAACAAAATCAAGCGAGTAACCAGCGTTTACATGCAAAAGGGTGTAAGTCCACCAGTTGACAGCGAAACGACTTCATTCCAAACCCACAGTATTTCGCTATCAAAATTAATGGTGTGATAGCGCCTTGACCACTTTCCCTTGCCATAAGTAATTTCCCTGAAATTCCCGAAAAATATTTAAAACTAAATTTCGCTCGGAAACATTTTTCGAGCAAATCCTTCTGCCTTCTGCGGAACCCATGTTAAAATTTAGTGACTACGAAGCTACTCCTATGAATTGTTTGAATTTTTCAAAAATCAGATTCTCATTTTTGTGTAGTGTCTTCCCATCACAATGTGACGATTATAATCGCTGTCTCGCTTATTTTTCTCACTTCTATTGCTAAAACCACTTATCTACACGACAAAATTCGAATCCAAAATATTATAAAAACTCGAAAGGGGAGGGAACCCTGCAGTCATTAAGTGTTACCATGGATTGTAAAATTGAATGTGCCCGACAATTGTTTAATTGCAAAATTTAAATTTGCAATATGTTAAATAACAAACCGGGAATTTCAGGAGAATTACAATGATAGCAACGTTAACTCAAAACTGTACTAGTTGGTATCGTAGTTTGGCTTTTGTATAGGATAAACCTCTGTAATATTGTTTGTCAGGCGTTAATATCATTTTAAATTAGCTACTAAAATTAATCGTAATTTGGAAGATATGCGGAACAAAGCCACAGCTATGCAAGTACTTATTTCAAGGAAAAAATAGATTCGCCTATTTTTGCAGTATTAACTGTAGCTGAAATGGTTTTTATTTCTCCTCACTGTCTTGTAAAATTTAGTTCTGTCTCCGTTTGATTCCCAACTCTTCTGAAGTAAATATTCATTGACGCTTTTAGGCCTACTTTAAATGGACTCATTATCCACACTTCCAGCCTATAAAGTTCACATATGAAGGGTATAGTTTCAAACGGTTTAAGTCCATTTTTTTGAAAATTGTTTTTATTTCAGGAAAGACATGTAGTTAGCATGTCTATCTGCCATTATTTTCCCCGGGTCCAAGGTCACATCTAGTACCCGAAAATCAACGCTCAAAAGTAACTTAGTTCCAAAATAGAACAAGTCCACCAGCGTTATACATAGTTTCAAAACGGAATAAGTCCATACAACCCTGCATAAACCATGCATCAATGCTAAATGCAAGCGTTTTACTAGCTAATTTTTCCCTCTGCTGCCTTGTACTCGTTCCTTTCGTCTCTTTCTTCTGTCTCGCTCTTTTCGTCTCTCCTCCTTTTCTGACTCGCCTTCCTGTCTCACTCATGTTATCTTTATTCTTCCTGCCTCTTTTTGTCTTCCTCCCTTGTGTTTCGCTCTTCTATCTCTCTACCTCCTCTCGCAATCTTTTGTCTCTTTTCCTTGTCTCGCTCATTTATCTCTTTTCCTTGTCTCGCTCATTTATTGTCTCTTTTCCTTGTCTCGCTCATTTGTCTCTTTTCCTTGTCTCACTCATTTGTCTTTCTCTTCCTTATCTCGCTCTTTTGTCTCTGTCTTGTCTCGCTCTTTTGTCCCTCTTCCTCGTCTCGCTGTATTGTTCCTCTTCCTCGTCTCGCTCGATTGTCCCTCTTCCTTGTCTCGCTCTTTGTGCTTCTCCCTCTACTACCAAATATAAATTACGATTTTCAAAGTATCTACCCCTCGAAAACGACCGTTTTCAAAATGACCGTGTTAAGCATTTTAGGCCCGATTTTCAAGATGCCCAAAATGCCAGGATTTATAAACCCTGACCTAAGCGCCCGTCCACATTGAAAACTAACAACCCTAAAATATTTGCATATCTATATGTGTATATGTTACATGTTACATCATTTTTCATTTTATCGTAATTGTTCCTGCAAATTCTGGCGAATGATGGACCGACAAAAGGAAACTAAAGCCAGGTGACAAAAGAGGGACTGCGATGCCAAAGAGAAAAAATCGTCGAGACAGAAAAGAGAGTGCGAGACAAAAGTTGCAGAAAGACAAAAAAGCGAGAGAAAAAGAGGAAAGAAAAGAGCGAGAAAAAACTGATGATTAATAGCATAAATGATGGGAGAGAAGGAGAAAAACGGGGAGAGAGACGAAATGGGTAAGGGAGAGAGAGAGTCAAAAAGAGCGAGATACGAGAGACAGAAAGATTAAATGAGAGATAGCAAGGGTGAAGTGAGACAAAAAAGGCGAGAAATTCACGCTTGAATTAAGTTTTTCATACCAATTTAACATTTCTGATTATATTTGACATTTATGATTACATTTAACATTTCTGACGATATAAATATCGCGCTAATGAGGTAACGCGTGCTGATGAATTTCGTGTAGTTTGCAGGATGGTCTGTCTAATAACGGCCAATTATTGTATGTCATAAAATTTTGAAGTTTTACCAAGGATAGTTTTATATCGGTTTTTTGCAGTTCCTGTAAAATTTACCGGAGTGGACTTTACCGTTTTGGAACTCTACCCTTCATGTGGCCTCACAATCAGACATAAAAGAAGTCACAACACTACGAATAGTACACCCACTCGGATGTGTAATATTCAGAAATACTATTAAAAATTTCCATTCTCCCGATTTTTCCAAATCAGTACATTAAATGTCACATTGTGGCTCCTGATTGGGGGTCAATCAGTAATCACGAACGAGCCTCCCAAATCAGTACATGCCGGATGAAATAAGTACATGTGCGAACCCTAAATTACACATAGGCACTGGCAAAAAAATTTCCAAATATTTTCCCAAAAAATTACGATTTTCAAAGTATCTACCCCTTGAAAACAACCGTTTTCAAAATGACCGTGTTCAACATTTTAGGCCCGATTTTCAAGATGCCCAAAATGCCAGAGTATAAATCCTGACCTAAGTGCCCGGCCACATTGAAACCTAACAACCCTAAATTATTTGTGTAGTCGAGAAACGGCCTGAAGGTTCAAATAACCGCTTATAAATAGATCATGACTTTAATTGCTTTATGCAAATTTCTCTTTGATGCACCGACCCCTTTACCAATCCCAGTACTTCATTTGAACTGAAACGTGTGGCCTATACAAACCATGTCAACAGAGGGCCCTTCGTTGAATCGTTATGTACATATAAGTTAGCAGTTTTAATGGCAATTAAAAAATTGACAGCTGTCAACAATTATTTCCCGGTCTCAAATTTGAAGCTCAAATGAAAAAACGTGACGGTCACCCGAATTCCATTGATAAGGCAGCGGCCACTCAAAGAGAATTTTGCATAAAGTAATTAAAGTAATAATCTATTTATAAGCGGCTATTTGAACCTTCAGTGAACCTCCGTTACTGTAGTATATATAGGTTACATCATTTTTCATTTTATCGTAATAATTGTTTTAGTGACTCGCATTCCCTCTCCAATTATCTATCATCCGGGTATTCTGACATTACTTCTGTATGGTCCCAAAACCTCCGACATTTCCTTCATAAGTAAAGCATACCTACTGAAAAATCGGTTCAACCCAAGCTTATTCTCTTTCAAGTATACAAGAGACATTTTAAAAATCAATACATTTCTTTAATGATTACCAAACAATTACACGGAGTCCAAATTGCTAGCATATTGTTAATACTGTGTTTATTGCCTTTTGCTTGAAGCAACCGTTTCCACGATTTCCGTGGATAACGTTGGACAAACAAAGATACTGAATTCTCAATTTAATTACTTGCGTCTAATCTAAAGTAGCTGTGTCACGTGTCATGAACGGTCCAAACCGTCCGAGACTACCTTTGTATAGTTGTATATACTGTATATGCGTACATAGTGATCATGTACATATTTATCATTAATAAAAGGTATACGCAACCAGTCCGCTAGATCGGCAGGGGCAACTTTTACGTTCACGTTCACGTAGGAGAGCCCAAACAATGATTACGCACTCCCCTATAGCCCAAATCTGGAGTAGTCCAAAATAGCTGGTAAAAGCTGCCAAGTTTTGAAAATCTTATTCGTTTATTGCAAATTAATTCAAGACTGGCAGACTTAAATACTGTACTTGTAATTACTAAGAGTTAGTAAATACCACATTTTAAAATTAATTGTTACTTATAATTACTAATTACCAGAAAAAGAGATACGTAATTAGTAATTGGTAAATCTTGGGACAATTTACACGAGAAGCAAGCGTCATTGGTACTTAGAAAAATAATTGAATATACCGAACATATGTACTTAGGTAGTTGTAGTAGTAATTAGTTTCTAGCTTATAATATTTGTAACTGTATCTAGTATTTGTTGAGTCGAGCACTTCCTCAAGGATTGCGGAATACAACGGACAAGAACCCATGGTTAAGAGACGAAATAAAATTGAATTTGATATACTTATATCAAATTCAATTTTGCATAATTTTGTACCTAATTTGAAAAGTCAGACATCGTCAGTTTACTTCCTTGAACTGTAGCTTTGCGACACCTTCTGGGCTATACTGTGCATGCGTGAATAACTCAAGGATAATTATTATCAATTATCATTAACTATGACTGAACTTATATGACCAATTCAAAATCATGCATTTTCGATACATGTCTCTAGAGCTAGACCTGTCTAAGTTTACCTTCCTTGTCACTTGTTAGTCTCTTTCTATCGCCTTAATTCTCAAATGAAATTTTCTCCCTTTTTTCCCTTATGGTTTTGTGGTTTATAGCTTCCTTTTTCTGTCGTTAATATTACTCTCTTCCCTCATTATCTCATATGTTGTATGTTACTTATGCTGGATCGATTTGGAAATTTACCCTCAGTAGTCAGTAAATAATTTCCCTCAATTACTGAATATGCTAGTCCAATGTGGGCAGGAACATTAACCAAAGTCTACATGCTGAAGTTAATTAGGCTTGAAAAAAGGTGTTTAACAATCGCAACTGGAGCTAGAGTGACCAGATGGAAGATGGAACTATAAGGAAATATGCTCTTTAAATATAGAACCAATTAAAACAAGATTGTAAAAATTATCCTCTTTGGCTACAGCGTTCTACACTCCGCGAGTTAAACACTTACTGAACCTACAATCATAGGTCAATAATTTGACCCAGGGCTTAAACCATAAATAAATACCGGAGCTATTTGCATTTTTAGATTTATTATACATACATTGTACAAGCCACCAGTAGAAATGATCGTAACGGACATAAAAAGTACCGAAGCTAGCTCCGGTTTGGTTGAAGCCCTGATTTGATCACAACTAAAACATTGTTTTAAAATATCTCCTGTAAAACTAATAGCTACGTGACCTCTGTAATCCCACCTGCAACAAAAGCACTGTCACTTTTCAATAGTAATGATAGACAAAAATTAGACCGGAAATATGTTAATAGCCTTACAAAACCTTTCCAACAGACCTACAATTAGCGTATCATCTGCTAATTGCAACTCTGTAGTATTTCGTACAATATTAATGCGTTGTCAATGTGTGTAATGACGAATAAATTTCCATTCGTATTAGTATTAAAATATTGTTATTAAAATGCGCTTTTTATTTATTTCCGTTATTGCAAGACGAGCCCAAAAAAAGGCCGGAGGGGGTGAGCAAAGATTGTTTGGGGTACATTCATGATAGTTCCAACTTTTTTCCTCTCCTCAAAAACACGCTCTCAGCATCAGCCGTCATAGACTGTTTGCGCATTCTACGTAATTGTCTGGCTGACTTTTGAATTGGGGTGCCGGTGACTGGTGTGCTTGCTTTGGCGCGCTCGTAGCGCCACGAAGACGCCGGCTTTGGTTTCAGGTTTTGAGAGAAAGCTTTGGGGAAGAAGTGGAAAAAAAAAGAGCCGGCGAATAAATGAGTATGTACACCCGTATTGGAGGGTTGAAAGGACTCGCCTCACCGTCAGACAGTCGGTTTGGAATCCAATGTTTTTTCTCTTCTTCGTCTCGAGACGAGGCAAGAGGCAGGGAGAGAGAGAGAGGTGTATAAAAGGGAAAAAAGGATGTGTGTCATAATGAAAAAGCCTGTTCTAATATGCCCAGAGACTCCGTTTTGTGGAGTGGTTTTGTATGCGCCGTATGTTGGATATACCCAATGGCCATAGGACTTTGACAAAAGCGTCTCTCATCACAGCATTTTTCTCCTCCATTTTCGACGGGGCACGCAGCTCTACAGAAGAAGCTCCTCTCTTTTGCACACACACACACACTACGTACACACACATAGTAGTAATAAAATAATTTATCTCTTCCACTTTTTTGACCGAAGTGGCAAGTGTGTCTGTCAGTGTTGAAAAAAGACGGTTGGAAAAAAAAATATATTAAAAAAAAAACCGTTTTTAGTCATAATAGTTAGTGTCCAAATTTAGTTTTTTTGGACTCTTTTTAGTTGGAATATTTCAGAATTCCTTGGTTTGGAAGGGAGACACCCGAAAAAAAAAGAGTTTTCTTTCCCCTTTAGTTTTACTTTTCCGTGAGAGGTTTGGAAGTAATCCGTGAAATAGTATACTTTAATAGGTATCTCTCTTTCTGTCTTGTCTCTCTCTCTCTCGATGTCGTCTTCAAACCAAGATTTTTCTGAAGATATTACTAATGGAGGATTTTCCTCCGACGCGGGTATGCAGAATAACGGCGGTGATGAGGAAATGTCGGCTGCAAATGAAGAAGGTGACGGCGTCATGAATCAAGATGATTCAATGGGGGCGACGGGCTCAGCATCTGGCCAAGGAAACGGAGAAGCCATGGATCACTCAGCCGAATCCGCCGACACGGGCAGTGCTGACCAATACGGGAAGGATGATGACCGGTAAGTTGATTATTTGAGACATTTTGATGTGATCTACCATTTGTGAAATCATTCATTCAGATTGTTTATGTGTATAAAGTGGAAATTTTGAAGGTGTATATTGTAATCGTCGGGTGAAACTTGTAATAACAGTATACACTCCGAAAGGGAAAATTTGAATGAAGACATGGCGCACATATAAGCAATAATGATGTTACTAAATCTATATAGCTTTTCCGACTTTTTGGATGGAATTATTGTATGAAACAAAAAACGATGAGCATGATGAAACTTTTCAATTGTTTCTGGAAAGGCCATTGTATACAAAAAAACAATCGCTGATTTAAAATACCGTAAAAAACTATTTGTTGTCAGATTTTGCACTTCTCTGGGGTCAAAGGTTGAGTTTTTTTCAATAATCTACTTTGTTTTTACTTTGAAAGTAATCATTTAATTATTTTGGATTGCAAATTTTTTTTAGTATATCCACATTGGCCACATTCCACTTTCGTAACATTTCTTAATTACATTTAGAAGCGTATATATATATTGAATCAGTATTAGTAATTAAGCGTTTGACGTTTCTGTGGGGTCATATCTGATCTCTGATGATATGTTTGTTTAGTCGTCAGGTCCATATTACTTTATACCATCTACTTATTTACATGCTGCACACATTACGACCAGATTTTCCCCGACGGTTTATACTGTTTTTATATAGTAGTCTCAACTCAAAACTACTATTACCGTCACTTATTAGGGAGTATTGAAAATATCCACCCCCACCGAATTTGATAGGGTTCTATAGTGGTTGTGTCGAAATTATAAGAGCGTTTCATGAGTCCTTACTCCTTATTAGTTCGCTTTGAGTGTCATTCAAACCATGTGTAAGGGATCCCGACCCCGACATACCATATTTGTATTCGTATAGTTATGTCTATTGAGCTGTGTACGATATACATTTATTTATCCCTATACGTTTGATTAAGTCGTTCGTTGTCCATATTTAAACTTTGTAACTCCTGGTTGATCAGCTTCATTCGGATTGTAAAACTAATTCGTAATTTAAAAAAAAATAATGAAGAATAGATCATTTTGTTAGCCCGTGAGCTTTATGAAATGGAATGGGGGAATGATGATGAACATAAAAAAAGGAAAATAACAAAACACAAAATGGTTGAAAAAATTGTATGAAAAGCTGGCACTACATCGTTGGTTTGATTTTGGGCTCCTTTTTCAGGTTACTTGGGAGCTCACAAGTTGGGCACCTGAGGAGACTCAGCCCTTCAAAATCTTCATAAAGGCATGTCAAAGCTCCAAAATCAATACAAATACAGAATTTTGTTAATTGATTTCTTCTCCTTCATGGCGAAAACAAAAGAGAAAAGCAAATAGTTTCGGCTCTCACTACAAAAGTCAAAAATTGTGACCCGAAATAGTGAAAAGATCGAGACGAATAATTCCAAACTCTCTTACATCAAGAGTTGATAGTGGTATCACACTGTAATTCAGGAACGTGATCCATTTCTGGTAAAAGCCAAAAGAAACTCCAGAAGACCTGACACTATTGCCTTTTCCTGACTCCTATCCTGTCCCGTCTGAGCTTAAAATAGGATTTCAGTCATATTTATTGTTACGCCATCATTTTTCTAACTCGAGCAGGCCGTGCAGTTAGCTTTGTTATGACCATAGTTTTTCAAGTATAAGTATTATTTCTGTCACAATTACATGCACATTTTAAAAAATCATCATGGATTTCCGAATGTACTGTTTTACTTTTTCAACTACAATTCGGATTTATGCCTTTCAAGAGAAAATAATTTCTTCCTCTTGAATCGATTGCTTTTCTAAGCCTGTCAAATTTTTGAGCATTTTATCATTAATAAATGTAACATTTATTTAGAGGTAACTTGGTCACGTTTTTTTAGGAAGATTAGGCTAGTGTTTGCAAGCTTGGTTGGTTGCTGCGTGTTGGTGGAGAATTTTTCTGACCGAATTTTCATTTGTGGTGACGATTTTTCGTGACCTTCATAATTAATAGTCAAGTTCAAGTATTCCCCAAAAACTAAAAAAAATTCATTTATCTGCTCATTCATCTGCTATTAGTTTTCTTGTTCAAGTTCATAACACTGTTTCATTTATTGCGTCAAACATAATCAAATAGTTTTTTACTGTAATTGAGAGTATTACGACCGTAATCAAGTAAAGCTCTTGAATAAATTATTGTTGTTGTTGCGCGAGTCTTTGAACGAATTGAAATTAAAATATATTCAAAAGTGTAGTATTATTTCAATTTCAGTCAGTTTATTAATCAAAGAAGTTTTTGATGTTATCAACTTTTGTTTTCTGCATTTTAGGAAACTCTTTATTGGTGGTTTAAGTTGGGAAACCACAGAAAGTATGTCAAAATTCAATTTTTTCACTTTTTAAAATATTTATATTATCTACTTAATGTAATGTTTCTGTTTATTGTATTACATACTACTAATTACTTTTACTATTATTATCTTCACATTCAACGGAAATACTTCTCTTTACCGTAGTTTTGGTATTTTGTAACAACTTTCTCTCGCCCTGTTTTACACAATTATACAAAATCTTTCTCTAAGTTCTTTGTCTTGAATAAGATACTAGAAGAGCGGATGATATATTCAGTCATTCAGAATTATGTTTCATGTTTTGTATAAGTTTTTATTTCAAAGTTCTTCAGCTGAAAAGCTCCACAGAAAACAAAGATGAAAACAAATTATAGATTGCCATTAAAATATGTTGTATGTTATATTTTTGGGAAATTTTTTAATATCCTCTCCAACCACTGCAACTTTAACTGAAAATTTTGCGAAAATCCAAAACCCCTCTACTTCACAAAAATTCTCCAATATCAATAAACCTAAAGAGGATTTAAGAGAATATTTTACCAAGTATGGCGGTATTGAGAGTCTCACGCTGAAGATGGATCCCGCGACAGGAAGATCAAGAGGATTCGCGTTTATCGTTTTCTCGGAAGTTGCAACGTTAGATAAAGTAAGCGTGTGTAATGTCTTCGTACCTTGGTATACATTCTTTTTTTGTAACGATTATGGTTATGGTGATTTTTGAGTCCTTGTGATGTTAATGAGACTTACTTGGTTGCTATATTGCCATTTTACATTGCTTCACACTCCTTAATTTCAGCAGTGTTCCCCAGCGTAAAACTATTTGATTCATATTTACTTTGTTACAAAATTAAGTTATTGTGTTGATTTTTAGTCGTTTTTCCTTTTGAAACAATAACAATTATAACTTACTCACACATCTACTTTCCACGTTTGTTATCTGGGGAACCGCATGCCCTATGTTGTTAATCAGGTGGGATTAGGATTTCCCAATTTTTGCTCATTTCTATGTTCAGACGAGGGCAGAGAAAATAGAAAACGGAGTTGTAAATCTATATACTTACGCAGCTACCCTCCCCATCAGTAAACTCTGCTCTGCAGATTACTAAATAAAAGTACTGGGATGACACCAAATTTGGTGAGCAAAGCCATGGAAGTCCCACAAGTCGACGAAAGACGGCAAATGTGGCGAACAGGAACTTCCAGTACAGAATACTAATTAACAACATGGGAAATGAATTGAGACTAGAAGTGTGAGATGTTCTTCAATTGTAATTCATAAAAATGCAATATAACTGAGAATCAGCGCAACAGTCCTCCGCTTCAAAAATCGAATCGAACTTTCGCAGCGGATTGGTGTTATCTAGAACTCTACTGTAGTTTGGCTAAACCTCTTCTTGGTTTCGTGCTAGTTGTGTTAGTAGCTGTACACTATTTGGTTTTGCGCAAGTACCAACCTTATTTGGTGGTAAATCGCGGCGCGATCGTGTTTGTGGTGTGCATGCCTAATGCTTATGTGTTGTTGTGTACCAAACATAATAGGTATTCGTACTTAAAAATTAACGGACGAGTTCTTTATCTCCCTGCCGTTTCTCTTTCCTTTTGGGATTGGCTGATAATTTTTTTAACATTATCTCCGACATTTCAAGTTTATGTACGGTAAAGAACTCGGCTGTTAATTGGAAAAATACTGGTACCATTTTTACATACAAAACTTCTACTGTAAAATTACAGTCGAAGTTTCGATTTAATGATCGACTACACCCTAAACCATAACTAGTATAATAAATCGACCTGTTCATTCAGGTGTAGAAATTTCTGTCAGAAACACGGTTAATGCTACATTCTTTTAAGAAATTCCTGAAGTGTCTTGACCCGTTTCGGCAGCTTTTTAATTAGCGAGAAATGTTCTAGCTGTGAAAGATGCTGACAGCCCCGCAGACATGTTCTTTTTTTTTTTTCGGTTTGCCTAGCGTGTCTGTCTGCTCTGGTCTTCAATTCGCAGATTTCCAATATTGCTACTCTCTAGGGTTTTATAATGATTTGTGCAGTTTTTCCAGCCTTAGCTTACATTTGTTGTAAGTTATTTGATGTTTGCCTGCACGCAAGCCTTGATGGGTTGAACGTGCCTGCCCTGGGGTTTTGGGAAATACGGATTATCCGTTTAATAATTTATTACTGGTTACTACTGTAGTGTATTTCTACCTGGATTCATCTTGATCCCCGCAACTATGTATTTTTTCATTTAATTTGTGCACGTGCTTCATTATTGCCATTAACCCGTATCTTTAGCTCTTTAATTGTTGTTAGGGGAAACTTCCTTTCCTGGTGCATTGCTTAATATGTAGGGTGTTATAGACATTACACCAAAAGTGTCAGTCTAATTTAATGCTTATGCAGGAAACTTTCGCAATATTAATATCTATACATGATTGATATTATGTACATTAGCATTTTAAAACAATTCTAAATTTTTCTATTACGCTGAAAATGTTTTTCGAGATTAAAAATTTTAATCTTTCAGCGTTCCTATTTTGCTATTACTTATATTTACTAATTTTTATTTACTCTAGTAGTATTCATTTGTACTAATACATAGTCGCACATCAGACATACATATGAAGGGTATAGGCTCCATTTTGTCGAAAGTAGCGAAGACTACCCAAGGGGTGAACTTTAGTAACCTAAAATCGACGCTCCAAATTGGCTTAGTTTGAAAATGGAGTAAGTTCACAATCCCTGCTTAAGCCGTGCACCAAAAAAACTAAACACAAGAGTTTAATCAGTAAATCATTGTCAAAAAGAAGTAAAGGAAGAATCCAGTGAGTGAGGGAAGTGGGAAAAAAACAAAAGGGACAGTCTTAGGAAAGAGCTAAAAAAGGGTACAATGCAGTGAGTCAGTGAGACACCGGTAAGAATACGGAATAGGAGACGAAAAAATAGAAAGACGCAGGAAAAGAAGCGAGACAAACTACTAATTACTCAAAAGGAGACACAAAAGTAACAACGTAATCAGACAGGAAGAGAAGTTAAAAAGCGAGACAGAAGGAAGGCAGTTAAAAAGAGGGAGACAGACAAGTGGAGCGGGGCAGAAGGTAGAGAGGTTAAAAAAAACAGTGAGACACGGAGTTGGAGACCAAACGAGCGAGGCGCGAACAATTTAGTCGATAATTTATAATTAGCTTTTGAATGCAGAAAGTAAGGATTTTATTTTCGTAGTCGCGATCATTTGCTTGTTGAAGTCCACCATGTGCACAAATTAAACATGAGCTAGAAATGTAGCCCATGGCGCTGGATTTGTTATAAACAATTTTGTTATGCCATTGGTATATTTGTCGGAGTCTTTGGCGACTGTGAAATGTGGGACTACTGGAACTCGTGAATCGCTTTTTAAACTACTGAAATGAACATTAGTGTATAGTCGCCGAGTTTGCGTCACACAGGCTTTCAAAGTTGAACTGTTGTTGGAATTGTGGTAAATGCTGACGGAAGTAAGATCTACGCACAGTGAGAAAGTTGTAGGTGGAAATGTTAAGAGTGCTTCTTGTTGAGGACTATTGACGTTTCAATTTACCTTCTCCATGATATGCTGTAGAATTTGCAATAAAAAATTGTATTGTTCGTCACCAATATGTGTTGAAAGTCAACACAAGTTGCTTTTCTACTGCTTCATGTAGTGGTCTTATGTAATTTCTAGAGCAATAGTTATTTGCCAAACATTTCAATTAGGTTAATTAGGTGATTAACTCGTTCTTTACACGGAACCTGTGTGTTTTAGCACAGACAGATATTACCTGCAACTTGGTTCGTTGTCACTGCTGCTGCTTATGTGTAGGCATATACGTATATTCGAAAAGTAGTGTTTTGGTATGTCATGATTATAGTCTAAATGTACTATGTGTGGTTTTAGGTCATTGCAGCTGGGGAACATGTAATTAACGGCAAGAAGGTGGATCCCAAGAAAGCGAAAGCTCGTCACGGCAAAATTTTCGTGGGTGGATTAACTCAGGAAATATCCGATGATGATATAAAGACATATTTCTCCCAGTTTGGAAATGTAAGAAACTTGTTTCCTGACTTCTTCTTCAGTCATAAGACTGCCATGAATTTGAAATGATGAAAGGTTTAATTAATTGTGGATCCCCTCCTCCCCTTACTGTTCGTAGTTAGTTTACTACTTCATGCTTTTTACTCTTGTCTTGCTTCTGCTAATCAAAGTTCGAAGGTCAGGCACTAAATGGCGCTTTTTGTTTCATTTTCAGGTTGTCGAAATCGAAATGCCAATAGATAAAAGTAAAAACCAAAGAAAGGGCTTCTGCTTTATTACTTTTGACAATGAACAAATTGTTCATGAATTGCTCAAAAATCCTAAGCAGGTCATCAGTGGTAAAGAGGTAAGCATTTTTACAAACTTTATTAACAAGCTAGTCAAAATGTGGATGTCCCTAGGCTGATAGAAAAGTTGATTGCGATTTGTTTCCATTAACTATTTTGTCCCTTGTAAATTACCAGAAAACATAGTATTGTATAGTATACATAAGTGTGCTAGTTGGTTACCGGTTTTAGCTATAGAGCAGGTTCGTGTTTTTCAGGGAATTCCCATGTTTTTATTTGTTTCATAAATGCAATTAGATAGTTAATAAGGTCCCAGTAACATATAACTTGCACAAGAAGCGCGCAACCCGGATTACGTACCCCGGGAACTCAGAGAGGTGGGGAATTACAATTCTCTTTCCACTCTCGGGTTCGGGTTCCACTGAGTAGTACGGAAGGGTTTGGGTGATAACGATTAAAAAAATGGCTTTTGATCGAATTTGTAACAGTATTTCCTGCATATATATACGTTATTTGATTAGATTATGAGATATTAATCGTCCCGGGGAAGTATGGTTGAGAATATATTTTGAATGGTAAATGGTATTTTGCAAACATCGTATGCCCGATCACTTATTGTAGTAAATACCATTTAACCATTACGTGAATGAAAAAATTCTCGAAAAGCTAAGAATTCAAAGCAAATAAACTCAAAAATTCAAAATTGAACCCCTCTTAACCCTGGTTCCGCGCGTAAAACGTTCGGTCATTGTCAACTAAATCTGGTGGATTCCTTATCAGGTGGACGTTAAAAAGGCACAGCCTCCACAAAACGCCAGGGGAATGATGGGACCTTGGGGTCCTATGGGCATGCCAATGGGTAGAGGAGCTCGCGGTGCTATCCGCGGTCAACGAGGCAGAGGTGGCAGAGGAGACTGGTCTGGTTGGGGTGGTGGTGGCTACGGATCGAACTACGGTTCTGGCTACGGTAATTATGGAGCTAATTACGGGGCGGGTGCAAGAGGTGAGGAAAACGTGTCATTCGTGCCTCTTTTTAACCTGTCAACTTTGTTTGTTTTTCCTCACTTCTTAGTATCGCCCAATTAGCTAGTTTTAGATAATAATATTTGTATTTAGTTTTAGAAAACGCTATTGTAGTGACTTATACTGTATAACTTACTTTAATTCCTCACATTTGGATGCCGCCATCGCTTAAAATTGCCTCTCAGATTGTTTCCTTTGTTTGTTTGTGTTTCCTCCTATGGAATTTTTGATATCCGTATAGGCTGTGGTGGCTATGACTATTACGGGGGTGGCTACGGAAATTATGGCTATGATGGTTACGGAGGCTACGGGGGATACGAAGGTTACGGGTATGATGGCTATGAAAGTGGACCACCGATAAGGGGAGGCAGTGGAGGCAGCGGTGGCCGAGGGAGAGGTAATTGAGAGTCTTCGTCTTTTTTGCTGAACCGCTCTGCTTCAGTAGCTGGATCTTCTCGTTTTGATGAGGCATTTAGAATCCCGTTTAAATTTGTGATTTTCAGGTGGTTTCAGCGGGAAAACGCGTGGAGCACCAAGGGGCCAGCCTCGACATATGCCGTATTGAACTGACATTTTTGAAAACACTGAAACTCCAAACAAAATGTAAAAAAAAAAATGATTATGCCTTAGTTTGGTAGATTTATTTACTATAAATAAATACCTTTTTTGTTTCTTTTTCTTTCAAGAAACAACTGTTAGTGTTGGGTTTATTTAAATTCGTATTGTTTTTGCCGACTATAATTTAGTACATATAAACCTGAATTTTATGAACACATAAAATTACAAATGAAAACCTTCCGATTTTCTTAAAGGAATATGTCAGTTGCAAATCATGTCATTATTATTGTACTGTAACAGTTTTGGTGTAATTGTAATGTAAGGCATAATGCAGCAGCTTAACTTAAACATAGTTAGGTTATTCATCTTGCCTGTCTTTTCTTGTTCAGTTTTTGTGTTACGATTGCAAACATTCTATTTCTAGTTAATATTATTACTATTAATACTAAGAAGATCATCATTGATTTAGCAGTACGCAGTATGTATTTATATTTACTACTACAAGATCATCTACAAAGAACCCGCTCAGATTCTAGTTGCAATATCTGCTTTAGGATATTCAGACGTACTGAATACTGAAGTAATCAACGTTTCGTACTCATCTTTATCTAAATAAAGTTAACTATATAAGATGAAAAGATTTTTTTCCATAACAGGCACATATTCCATTTATAGGTCTCTACCGTGTTTGTGATGGATTTACATGTATTTCCTCAAAGGCGTAACGTAAGAATTTCATGTAAAAATATGATTATCTGTGTATTATTATACTTACATTCACGGATACAAAACAAACAAAATCAGCACCACCATGAAAATATGAATTCTTGGATGGTTTATGTGCTGCTGAATGTACAACCAATTAGCAAGCCACACTTAACACGCTATGTATGTATGGAGTATAACGATGAAGCAGCAAGACACAAATATATAGGCACTTGTTCATTTTCTGTTCCGCATGGGTTTCCAAATTGAAAACTACATATGTATTGGTGAACTGAGCTGAATGATGAAACCTTATTTATATTTATTAAAATTGTATTTGTATCGTGACAATATTTTAGCAGTTTTGGCAAAGTCGATAATACATACATTTACAGACTTAAAGTTTGTCCTGACTGGGGTTTTGGATGAAAAACAGCGCCAAATCAACAAATCGGATACAACTTCAGCTCACCTGATCTACAAACTACAGAGGTCCAGCTACTATGTTCCGCTCCAAGGCATCGAATAAAAACTGCAGCAGAATTATTGAAGGATAACTTGAGAACTAAAAATTCTTTCATTTGTATGGTTCGAACGAAACATGGATGTAAATCCATTAGATTCACTATATTTGTAAGTTTGTAAGCCCCAAAATTGTAGTAAAGCAGTTTCATTAGTAAATGTTAATTTCTTCCCGTGTAATTTATATAGAATGGTCGCCTTCAACTTCAACTCATTTGTGCATCAGGAATATTCTTAGCTACCATTAAGATACATAAGCCAAGCTGTCGCGTATTTGTATCTACCATCTACCACACATTTTTGAGATATTAATTCTCCACTCAAATCTCGCTGAATAATGTTTGGCTATTTCATTGAGAAATACATACACAAACCAAAGTTAAAAAAAATGGCGTGCATTATATCATTACCATTTTGCTGTTCATTGACTTTAAAAGTCAATGTACAGTTTTAAACACTAGTTTTAGTAACGCTTTACTTTTCATTGAAAAATGCATATAAACAAAAAAGCCAACAGAAACCTTGATTTTACGGGGAAAATATAAACATCACAAATTTTGTAGAAATATTTCGTTCAACCTGTTACTGCTCCAAACAGCTTGAACAAACGATCCCGTTAAATACATTCATATCATGACACAATCTCCATTTTGCAAAGTTTGGACTTGTGACCGTTTTGGAAATATACATACATATACCCTTCGTATTATCTGATGTATTTTGCCAAAAATCATTGTTCAGCTATTCATGTATGTATCTGCTGTCATACCTTTTGAAATAGTATGACGGCGCGGGAAGAGATTGGTGTTTCAGCATCTTTCTGAGATCCGAATTCAAGATTTTTGTTAATCTTATGGGGCTTTATCCTTACTACAGTATGAAACCCGTGTCACGCTTCGGGACGCTTCTGTTTTATTCACCAAGTTTGAATCAAATGCAAGCTTGGAGACACCGACGAAATAAAAAAACATCAAAATAAAGAAATTATTAATATTTACTACCTGCCGACACAAAGAAGTGCTTTCTCAGGGACCTTAATATAACCTTACATCCTCAGATCAGATAAGTATAAAACCCGGTCCGTCACCCAGCGTCACGCCTTGCGCTTCCCGCGTAAAACTTCTAGGGGAATTCCCAATATCCCAAGGGACTCCAAGGGATTCAAACGCTGCTATATCGGATGTGAAAGTATCTTCCGTGAAGGTATTCTTCTGGGAGGGATACTTTGGAGAGTTCTCCAGTATTCTCCTTGGAAGAATACCCCACGACGCCATCACGCATTTATCTCCCCATACAAATTTAAATAAGACAAATCGGAGGCATTCTTTCGAGGAGAATCCCTCCGAAAGGGATCCAAAAGCTGCTTCATCGGACATAAAAGAAATCCTCCCGAGGGGATTCCTCTTTGCACGGGTTCGCTTTCTCTCTGTCTCTAATTCAGAAATTACTTTCCAACGATTTTTTGTAGGATTTCCTCCCATTCTTATTACAGATCAACCCCGTAAAATTCGTTCAAGATGCTTTGTTAAATGTTTTCCCTGTATTCGGTTTATATTTCCGGAACGGATTGAATTTCAATTAAATTGTACGTTCCAGCTTCCTTTTTGAATTATTTGTTTTTATAAATAATTTAAAAAGAGATCTGAATCGGAACCGAATTGACCAGAATAAAAATACTATTTCAGGATTGGCATCCCTATGCGTAATAATCAATTTGGATCGTCTTTAAATAGAAGCATTTTATTCGTATGTAAGGATTAGTTATAATAAAGCCCGGGTTTTAGTTTATTGTCCCATGGCTCCAGGGAAAATCAGAAGCGAATTCAGGGAAAATGATCAAATAAGGAACAAAACAGGGAACTGTTAAAAACGCAAATTATCAAGGAAATAGCTAAAGTCACAAATTTTAAAGAAACGCGAGACAAATTTTCAGGGGAGTTGCTAAGAAACGCGTCAAGGGCATTGTTGTGTTATGGGTTTGCTCAGAAAATTTTTGCTCGGCAATTATTTTCACGGATTTTCGTAAAAAAAATCGCTTTGGACGGAAACAGAAAACCAAGTCTCCGGCTAGGGAAAATCGCAAATTTTCCCATACTGCATTTTCTAAAAGCAAAAAAGTGTGGGACGACGCCGTAGTGTCTCGAAACCTCCAAGTATCCCAAACGGGTTTCAAACACCATGCTTAGAATGTTTTCCGGCCGTAGGCGGCGCGGGCATACTTGTGTAAGTATAAAGTATAATATTTGTGTAATGTGTTCCAAATGTGCATGACTACAGAATCTGTACACAGCAGGGTTGTGAAATTTGTAAATTTGTCGAGCCCGAAGATATATCTCCGTTTCCCTGATTCAGCGAAATTCCCTGATTTTGCGTCGAAAACTCCTGAAAACATTTCGCGACAAAAATCGTTGAGCAACAAAATCGATACATACTCTGAAAAATTTGTTTTTTTGGCAATTTCCCTCCAAATTTGTCTCCTAGTTCTCCTGAAATTTTCCATTTTTAGCTATACCCCTGAAACGTTATGTAAGCATTTTCTTGGGAATTTGTTCTTTTAGCACATTCCCTGTTTTCGGGTCCCAGATGACATTTTCTCTGATTTTTCCTAATGCCACCCGTCCCATGGGCCCACAAATTTTGCAACCCTGCGATACAGTACCCACACTTTTTTGTTTCAAAATGCATTCTCTCCATGATTCACAAGATCTAACCCTTACAGTGGAGTCTACCTAACGATCAGTGATGGCCCTGGTAACAATGTGTTGTCTGTGGAGTGCATTCCTTAAAGAGTGTGTTAGAGAAACTGCAGGGAAGGGCAAAAATTGTCGCGACGTTGCGGACATCACGGACATTTTGACACGGATTTTATACTTATGTCAGGATAAGGGCAGCAAGGAGGAGAGAGACAATAAGGAAGAGGCGGAAGGAAAGGAGGGAGAAAATAGGAAACATAAGAGAGACAGCGAGACAAAAGGGAGATAGAGAATCACCAACGAGCAATCCCAAGGTAATTGATAATTGAGACAAACAGAGCGAAATATCAGAAAAGAGACAACAGGGGCGAGACAAGAGAAGGAGAGAAACAAAAGAGCGAGCCACGACGGAAGGTAGATCATAAAGGCGAGATCTTTATGATCTATCTTTATTTTATCACTGTTGTTGCATCCGTTTTTTTTTTTTGCATCTCCTGCAAAATTTACAAAAGTGTGAACGGTTTTGGCACTACAGACGAAGCAGAAACGACTATGTAATATTATACGTAATCTGTAATGATCAGGGTGTTGTGGATTACACTTAATTTTGTAGGATTACATTGAAAATATTTCATTTTCTGGATTATGGGTTACGAGAGCACAATAGCCATGGGATTACGGATTACATTAAAATTATTTTATCTTGTGGATTACGGATTCGTATTATTACTGTAGTATGATTTTGCTCTGACATCCCGGATTATGGATTACAGACTATACATGAAATTTTTGCCGAAAAATTTACAAGAACAAATACACACAAAGATGTTAAATTTTTGAAAATACAAGTCTTACAGCTATTGAATATAAATTGTTTTTGTCGAAATTGAAGACAAAATACGTCAAAACTGAGGTATCGTAATCCAAGCCTCCGAATTCTGTTGGAATACGGATTACACACTACTGTAATCCTCTTGGGGAATACGGGTTACTTCATCCGTAATCCAAATTCCTACGTAATCCGTAATCCTAGGATTATAATCCGGGATGAGGAACATCCAGATAATTAGAAAAAATAGAACAGGAACAGATAAAATGAATACATAACCAACAAAACGGTAAAGAAAAAGAAATGCAGGCAATGCTTTCAGCGAACCGCCTATGAATGGTATTCCAACTACCAACAATTGCATAGACAAAGAGCAGCCAATTGTGTGAACACACCTAAAGGTGACACTATCTCGAATCCCTAAATGTGACAGTCTGACGACTTATACACCCATGTATATGTATATACAACATATTATTAAGTCAGCTTTAAAGGGAAAAAAATTAAGACAAAATTGCAGTGCAAAAAGGGAGACGGAGAGCAATGATAAGTGGGCAAACAAGACGGAGACGTAGCATAAAAAGGGAGAAATAATGAAGAGAAACAGGGGCAAAGAAGGAAAAGTATAGGGGATCAAGGAAAAACGAAGAAATATTCGAGGAACATGGAGAGAAATTTCTCTGTATAGGTATATAACATAATATGTAAATAAATCTAAATGGATATCTACATAATAACTCGGAAGAGATACCGATAGGACTATAGAACAGATGGAAGAAATACCCCGAGGAGATGAACACACATTAGAAAGACAAGCAAGTGGGAAAGAGACAGGATAATGTATAGAAGAGAAACAGCAGAGGGGAAATAGTGAAAGAGACAGGAACAAACTACAAAGAGAGGAAAGTAACACAGAAAAGAGCCGGAGAAATAGAGAGAAATAGGCTGATTTACGGACGAAAAAACATTTATACACTCCGAAGAACGCATGTGGCATACAATGGGATATTACAACGAGATTGTAAGGGTAAACCCTACAATGTATTCCTGTAGAGTGTAAAAAAAAAACTTTCTGTATTTTTGTCCACAACAAACTATGTATTAAACAATGGTTTTTGTCGACAATGGAACAGAAGTCATTTCGGCGGTGAAGAATAGTAATATAATTCGACAATCCAAGGCTCCCAATTGATTGGGGTTAAGGATTACAATGTGCCATAGGTAATTGGTTCTCAGATTACGGATTAGCAATTCGCGAACCAGGAACTATAATTCGGGATTAACAATACCTTGGTGAGGGGAAAATTTGTAGTCATGTTTTATATATGCATATACATAGGTACTGTTAGTATGTGACAAATTCGCGATATGAGTACAATAAAATCACGCCAAACCGAACTGCCATCAGAAATTCCGATATAAAAAAATCACGGTATCTTGTGCAGCGCTGGAAAATATATTTTGCAGTACTGTTAGGTATTTTTTTAAAAATTTGTTTGCAAGTCAAAAAATTGAGTTGAAGGCTTCGCATCCACCTCACTTTGTTTTTTTATCTTCCTTGTATTTGCTCCAATGGACTTATGCCGCTTTCACTCCTCTACCCCTACCCTTCAAAGAAACCTTCCGGATGGACTTAGTTCGGAAGGTACTTCCAAGCTCTTCTTTCCTTATGGTAATTGTGATTATCCATCTGGGCATAAAGCATTTCTTTATGCACGGAACTATTTCAAAGCAAACATGAAAAGCCCAACAATGTATTTTTTTTCTCGTTGTTGTTTTGTTTTACTAATACTGCAAAGGAGCGTTTCCTGTAGTAGAGACAGGTTACAAACGTTACAAGTTTACAGTTGACCAGTATGCATTATACATGGTGTATTCCGTGTGAAATGATGCTCCTACTATCTATAAATAAGTACTTATTATACTTTTCCCTACCTGCATATTCATATTCGCTTAATATGCGCCATAGGTAAAAGCTGTGATGCATAATGGAGTGAATGTATATTGTGTGTGGAGTGTGTACACACACATACAAGGAATAAAAAAAATCCACTAGTACTCCTTTGGGGAGTACTTGGACGGGTGGGCTTTTGGGGCCTCAATTCTCTCGCTCCCCCATGTGTTACTTGTGGGATTCATAAAGTTTATGTACAGAAAGGGTTATTGGTCACCTCGAAAACTCGTGTCGAATGTTGTTGTATTATTTTATTATTTTAATACTCGCCAGTCCGTGGTTGGATTTCACATGAGTAGGAACGGAGGTAGTCGTCTCTCTTTGAGACTCGTAGCCTCGTACAGGTATCAAAGAACACATCCGGTTTTCAATCTTGCAACCTCTCTGTCACACATTGCTCAGTGTGGACGGGTGAACTACTAACGAACCTTTCAAACAACTCTTCTTCTATCTCTCTCTCTCTATATACCTCTCCCTCACTCATGGTTTGCAGGTCGCCCCACATTTCCTTTTTTTTCCTTTTGAAGAGAGAGAGACTTAATACAAACGTATGTATCATGGTTCATTCGCTCCCAACTTATTACACTTGGGAAAGGGGAATACTTTACTACATCACAGCCATTTCGATTTTAACCAAATTAAACCGTGAATAACTACATTCTTTCTCAAGCCCCAACTACCATCCACAGTAGAAGAAGAAGAAAAAGGAATATTTAGTGAAGTGTGTTTAAAATAAAATTGTTTCAAATATATATTCTGAATTTTAATATGAAAATCGACGGTAATTAGCCACCAATAATTCCGTCGTTTGTGGTTTAAAACGGACTTTTGTATACAGAATTCTCACTTGAGGTTTTCTACGTTATTGGTTACAGTTTGACAATTCTGAGAAATATATAGGAGTCGGTGTGAATCAATTTGGTTCTGGGATACAGTGAGACGGATTCGCTAACAGGTATGTAAAAGTTAATTACCTGTCACCATTGTTGTCAACGTTTTTGCGCATTTTTTTTTTGACAAAAGCAGCAAATTGCTTCAAGTCTCGCATTTTTTCTGGTTAGTAGCAGAATTTTGGAATCTGGTTTATTTCTTTCATGGTCCGAGGTCCGAGTTAGGTCAAACCATCAAATTCAAAGTTCTACTTACCACCTGCTTGACGACACGGCTATTAGGGGGTCATAAAAATTATGAAAGAAATGGTTACAAAATTAGGGTATAAATCAAGACCGGCCCCGGTACTTTTTTCGAGGGTACCGGATCTTTCTCCGAGTAATTATTGCTCTAACTCTAACTCTATTATAAGGATAGGAAAAATAAATCAATACAATACAAATTTGGCACATTGTAAAAAGAAAAAATTAGGTGGGTCCCGAAACTATTTTTTAAAATGATCTACACACTGGTTAAAAGTTGCATATTTCGGCTAAATTAATCTGGTAGTCATAAAAGCCCGTTGAAAACTACCCCGAATTACGAAACCACAAAGACATTGTCCCGGCCACCGTAACCTCACCGGAGATGTTTCACCGTCGGCCATCAAAGCCCGCGGTGGACACAACCGTGCCGGGTGTAATCCTTCGGGGGACAGAGCACCGCCCGTTGTTTCCTCACCGGGAGACAAAAGGCGATGCAAGACAGGAAAAATGTGTCCAAATACTAATTAAATTACTAATTGTTTAGTACAATAGCCCATTAGGGATGATTGATTGCGTTAAGGGACCACAATTTTTCCACACGTTCACTGCGTCAGGTAGTTACCAAATACATCAAATATTGTGCCCATTCAAACACAGAACGGAGCAATACAATAGAATTATCTGAAATTTTGGACCTTTACTGTTACCAATCAGTTATGGGAATCAATGTGGTGAAACGGTCAAATTTTAATTTGGAGGCACCATATCTTCCACGTCTCTACAATACTTGCACTATACTTCCTTGACAATCGCCAATGCTGCCCGGGTGCCACGTATCATTCGGCTAATTCGTCTCGCGTGTTACTTCTATGAAACGACTCGACATTTTTTCTCAAGTATCTTGCCATGTTCCCCTTCTCAATTCTTTTCTCCCTTTCGAATGAGAGGAGATTGAATGAAACTAAAATACTGAGAAGGAATCAGACAGAAGAGTTTGAATATGGATATGAGCTATAGATTTTGTCGTACCATTTGTGTACATTTGTGTACACAGCTCAACGCACCCTAACTGTAAATACATGAGATAACGTACTAACTATACTAATTGTTAGTACTGACTACTGACACGTCCAATACTCAACAATGTACGATATACATAAGTGTACGATACAATATAAGTGTTCAATTAATTATTGGTGCCGGTGACGCCCGTCTGGGTTGCGTTCCACATGGGTGGGGTAGCATCCAGCGGGACGTATGTATCCTGGGCTGAGCAACATCCGGCGGGGATGATTATACCTGGGCGGGACAATAACCGGCGTGACTGCGTCCGCCGCAGATCCGCATAATCTCCGGTCCACAAACATAATTTTTTAGTTAATAGAAGATGTTCCTTAAAAGCTCAAAACAGATGTTTAAAAGTACATAAACAATTTCCATGCAATAATCCGGCGATACCCGGTTGTGTCCACTTTTCTGCTTCTGTTTTAGCCCCAGCACAGTACAGTGCAAAAATGTTTGTCGACAATGTTAAGGAATCATTTGAAAGCTTTTTTGTACTTACGGTTTTAACTTCGCCGGAAAAGAAACATTCAAAGAAAGCGAATTTGGGATTCATGTGAAAGTCTCAGAACCGATAAGACGTGAGTCAAAAATCTACAAAATCTGTACAATTTTTTTTTTCGAAAATCAATGTCCACCAATCTGTGCTTGCCCGTTTCATTTTTTCAGTATGTCATGCACAAATAAAAACAATCGCTCAGACAATGCGGAAGGCGGAAGCAAACGGCATTCAGATCGGACGTAGGTCCACATGTGTTTCAAAAATAAAACGGCGCAAGTTTAAATGCACAGAATCCCGCTAACGAAAAAAAATATTTTTTGGGCAATTCCTTGAGAAAATCCATGTTAAAATCCAGTGGAATACCTTTGTATTTTTTCAAAGTTCGCTAATTAGGTTTTTCCCATATAGCGCTGTGAGACTACTACAATCACCGTTTCACTTAGTTTTCTTACATCCCTCGGTATCGTGCTAGCGAAAAATCAAAACGGGACTGGAGAGTCATAGAAGAGCGTTCAGGTACCCCAAAAGGAGATATTTGAAGTAAATATAATTTGGATGTAAACTAGATAAACAGCCAGCAACAAAATTTGAAAAAAAACGCATATAAGACAGAAGGAAGAAGAGGGACAGAGGAAGAGAAAATAAGAAGAGGAGCAGTCTGGGGAAAGAAGAGAATATTCTCACTTCTCACAATTTTTCCCTTCCCTTCTTTATAATTTCCCTTTAAAGAGGAGAGTGTGAGAGAGGAAAGAAACAAGAAGAGAGACAGAGGGGAACGAAGGAAAAAAGTGAAAGATGAATTGTATTTCTCACCTTAATCTTATACATCTTGCGATATCATGTAGCCCGCTACCGCAGGGCATTTGTAAAAAAAATATGTACAGATGATAACAGCAGTAGCCTCAGTTTATCCTGCACTTCTGCCGGAAAGATTATTCTGTTCTCTTGTTTCGCTGTGTGAACCGCATTTACTCATCTGCAGTCATATTGGTTTTCTTAATGCCTTTATTTAACCACAAACATGTGTATAAAGGAAACTAAGTTCCCTGGAAAATTCTTTCAAAAATAATATTGCCTTAAGGAATGTCTTTGACTAAGCGCACACATTCTTAGTGGCAATACTAACTGATAGCGAAATTCATTAAAAAGCAATACTGAGTGTGACAAAATTCCTGAAAATATGTTCACAGAAATTGATGGAATGTTCTCACCTTACTGTCCAAAATTAATAAAGACGAGATAAAATCATTATTCTATGTAGAATTTCATTGCAATTTCAGTAAAACAAAGTTCCGGATCCGACAGGAATTAGCAAAGTTATGACGGTTCTTCTGCACAAAGTTCCAAAAAACATATAATAAAAAATGCCAAATGCCCAATTTCGAACTCAATTCTTGTTGGATCTGGTTAGGGAGTTTTTTGTTCTAAATCGCAATTAAATTCTGCACAAAATTGTCTTTCAATTTTATCATTTGTGGATTCCTAGGCCGCAGCAAGGTGGGTACATTTAATAGCTTTCTGCAAAATCATATTCACAATATTTGCCACCCTTAGGTACACTGTCACCATTTTCGGGGCACTCACTATGTAACACATTTATATGCATGTATGTAACACATTCATTCGTGCTGAAATGTAATTAAAAAAACCACTACTGCCGCGGATGTACTATTTCTTGGACGGCATATTTTGTACGTACAAGTTATGTACATATCATGTAAGCTTTCCGAGTTACGAAAGTTTCTTTGGATCAATTGTCTTTCACCCCCGCTTGTGGTTTAGCGAGAAGACTTTTCTTTTTGTAGATAAGTTAAGAAGCTAAGAGTGAAGCTGTTGACACTTTTTTGAGCAATTAAGCACTTTTCCTCCACAATAAAAGTCGTTGGGACGTGTCATTAAATACGGCAGTGTCTCGCATGCCTGTTAAAATCATGCTTCACATTTCGTGCGTGCAATTGTGACTGAAATATGTGTACAAAAAAAAAAAGAGTTACAAAAAAAAAACCTATTATTTCACACCCAAAAACCGACATACCTTGTCGGATGTCACCATACCAAAGCTAATCGGATCCGGATGCGGCTTTTTCAATTAGAACCACAATAAAAATTAAGCATAAAATAAACTTCCCAAGTAACTTTTATTAATTCTTGTATAATCCACAGGAAGGAGAACATTCAGTCAATACCTGTGAGATCATATTCAGGATTTTTGACTAAATTAATTTTGCATTCAATGAGTCAACCCATTTTTAGTGGATGGGAAGTCCTAAGCGTCGATCTATGTACATAGTAGCCTATTGCCCTGTTTATGAATGTTGTGGCTGCAGTATGCCGGGCAATGGCAGTTGGGCAACTGCGAAGGTGCAAAATTGCTTGACCCATTACATTTTTGTATAGTTTTGAATATAATTCTCTCTCTCTCTCTCTCTCTCTCTCTCTCTCTCGTCTCTCTTTCTCTCTGCGTTTTACTCACTTTTGTCCACATTGGATGTAATACAAAAGCGGTTTTTGATCATAGGCTGGTGTGGTCTTACTAGCTAGTAATGAATACGAACGAGAAAATAAGATTTAGGTCTTGTACTTACACAGAATGAAAGGCAGAAAGACAAGAAGAAGGGAAGATGAGGCAACCAGGCAAGTGCTTATGTAGGAGGTGGGAGCCATAGGCGCCAAAGAATGTGCATAATAACATCTCCAACATATACGGTCACATTAACGAATCTCCTCTGTCTCTCTCTGTCTCTCTCTCTCTCTTTGCATCCACGATGTGGAATGCAGGCCAACGGTGTGGCCAACGAGCAAAGTTATAACTTAATACTCAACAAATAAGTCAATTGTGTTCATGGCGCATTTTCGTGTCATGTTCATGCATGTTGTTGTTTTCTCCCGGAGGCAGTAGGCCATTCAGTCACAAAAGTCCAAAGAACCAGTTTTTGCGAATCTCCCGTTAAGTTCCTCCTCTCTCTCTCCCTCAAGAAACCCTGCAAAGTGTATTACACACACTGTCGTATGTAGAACTTACTTTACCTGTCAGCCCGCGTTTTAAAATTGTGGATACTTAAAAGCATACTTACCACTATTTCCTTTCTCTCGTACACGCTTAGACCGAGAGCTTGTCTTTTCCCTGTCTGCTTCTTATGTTCTACTTAGAAATTGTACTTCATTGATTTTTTGTGGAGATACAATGCTTTGGAGATGATCGTGGATAGGATGCAGGATTTTTTTTTTAATCATATAATCATATCTATACCCTCGGAGAATTTTTGGCTGACACATATACATATATGTAGCTAAATGAAGGGATTAAACCATACAAATTAAATTTACCAGAGCTGTGGATAAAAAATCATGGTTGTACATTGTTTTGAGGCAAATCCATCTAAGTACATATTTATTTTTAGTTACTTTTTTCATTACACTGTAAGTAACAAAGGTCACCTGCAGTTGTTTTTACTCGTGATCAATGCAGGAGTCAAAGAGTAAAAAAAAAAAAAAGAAGAAAAGTCGAGGCCCTAACATATGAACTATAGACATTCAAATTAATATACAAGTAAATGCTTTGTGCAGTGTGTAATTTTCGAAAGCCGTAACGAGGCCGGACCCCCTCGATTTGACCCCTGGTCAAAGGTTACCGTAACCACCTCAAAATTTTATACCAAAACTCATTCAGTGAGACGTCACCAGGGAACTGGAACTGCACCCTCAAAAGAGGATAGTACTGGCGAGTTATTCATCAGGTGTTTGAATTCCTGAAGAAAGTGACAATGACAAAGCAGAATACGTCCATAGAAACATTTTAATTAAACGCACTAACCATGAGAGAGATGAGTACAGTGGAAGAGGGCAAGATAAGACTGGGAGAAGCCGCAAAAGCGACAAGGAACGAGAGAGATATGGAAAGGAAACGAAGAAAGAAATACACCGGGCAAGGGGAGAGAAATGAACGATAGCAAAACACGCAAGGCATTTACAAATTAATAATACCAGGATTGGAAATTTTCGGATGACTTAAAACAAGCAAATATTCAGGATTTAGATCGCGAGTAAATGAACCTTAGGATTAGAATCTGAATTATTTTTTCAAATTCAGATAACGCATATTGTAATCCTGGTTTATGCGATTACGGAAATACTAAAATTGAAGATCAAATCCCTTTTATAATTTGTTAGTGAAAGAATAAATATTCTTCGGAGGGGCGTAGAACTTACTGAAGTTTCACGTGAGTGGAGAGTGTTCGGTTACAACCGAAGTAGCAACGTTATTTTAGTTCGCGAATAGCATAAAAGTAATGGTGAAAGTTCGTTGAATATCGTATTGCTACTTAAGTTCATGCAACATGTGGAAAACAAAATTGAGTTTTTGGTTCAATTTGTTGCTTTTTAAGGTCTACCCATATTAGGCTTATTATAGGAATTTGCCTTTTGGGACGGATGTGAGCGGAGAAATGTTTAAACTGCTTCAGATTTATTCCAAATAATATTTTCACTTCAGTTGTTCATTTTAACCTGCCTTAAAAAATGGGCGTTGTTGTCCTTGAGGGTACGCAAGCGGACAAATGTGCCCTTCGAGTTGTTCTAGGCACTCGTCAGGGAAAATCGTCACAACCGATCGTACTCGATCTGGAAGGAGATTATTTTCCTAGATCCTCCCAAAAAAATCGGTGAACGTCAGATACTTTTTCTACTTCGCGGGAACATTAATGCTTCTCCCTTCAGGCAGATTCGGAATATCGATTTGGTTTGAAAATTGTGATTATTAAATTTGGTCAGAAAAAATCGTCATTATTTGGTCAACCTGCGTCGGATCGGAATGAATTTTTTCCCCAGCTATGCAATAAACGTCTGCATCGAACATAAATGTTTTTCGTTGTGCACAATTGCTGATAATAGCTGAAAATCATTCCTTGGGACGTTTCACATAATATAGAGTCAATACCAAACTTATGGGGTTTTAACAAAATAGTTTATGATTTTGGTATTTCCCGGATAAACGAGGACAGAAAATTTAATTTTGCCACAACAGGTTCACTAATTTGTTGACTATATTCATTACGGATTCGGTTTACTCTTTCTAATAAATCCTGATTACGGATCCAAACAAAATCAGTTTACAAACATTGCAGATTATTGTAATCAAAATTACATCACCCATAATATTGGACTAAAATTTAAGCATACTATACATATAGCTGTACATAATAAAAAATTCGTTTAGCTGTACATAAACAAATAAACACATACTCTTTTCAAATACCTTGTAGCGGCAAGGAATTGATGGATTACCAAGAACAGGATTAGCATTAATCTCCGGATTATTTTCGAAAAAAAAATCAGCTCTAGTTAGGTTAGTTTGGGTGCCAAACAACGTAAATATCACGGTGAAAGTGAGATATTCCTTACGTTCATGTAACGTGTTGTACCTAAATTACGAAAATTTACAGGGTTATTTACGCTTTCTTAACGCAATACGTTTAATGAACGTAAATTGCACCTGTTATCTACGCTTGTAAAATGTCTTTCGTTAAACTAAACGTTAATATAGGCATTATTTCCTGTCTTTCTGATGTTATTCTTTTTATTTTGTTATTCGTATTTCTTCCATCCATATCCCCTCGGTACCTCTTCGGAGGTAAAAGGAGATCCACCCGCTTTGTTTCTTCACCCACATTTTTTTTAGTCGTGCAACGGCTGTTTGAGCCGAGCAACTGTCATGTTTAGGACAATGCTCTTTACATGCATGACTAATTAATACATGAAGTTGTCAAGTTCAACTTCAACGACATTATTACACTTACATGAAATATCAAATCAATGTTGGACAAATTTGGAACTGAAATTCATGTTCAAAACACATGACAGCTTCATGCAGATGGACTTGCCGAGTTTCAAATTTTTGGCTCAAGTTCATGTTATTCATTTACAACGTTTTTAATTACATATAAGAATGAATATTTTCTACTTTATTTTTGCTATGAAATCATTCATTCTGCCTCTCGTATTTTTTCCTACGAGGATTATGACTCCCCAATAATTAGGGACTGGTCACTATTTTTTACATAGTATTTAAAATACGGATATGGGAATAAGAAGGAAAACACAAACGAATATGATGTTACTAATTACTTTGTACTTTAACCGTGAAATCAAAAGTCATTTTGGTGGGAGAAGAATAGGGAAACGGCAAGACGTAGGTTGGACGTGTTCTCTCAAAGTCCTAATCAATCATACGCTCTTCTCGCAGTGTTTATTTTCTTTCTCAAAGATTCTCCCTTTCATTTTTTATGTATTTTTCTAGCGTTACTCAGCGACAAAGAAAAAGCGTCACAGAAAATAAAAGTGTCTGCATATATGCTAGGATGATGCAGTTTTGTTTGTCTGTTTTTAACGTGCGAATAAGGTCAATACAAAATACATGTACCGGTTTTCACTCAGGACAGCGGACACAAAAATAAGCAACCAGTCAGTGGAGCATAACATCATACAAGAATATACATACCAGGTCGTAGTCGTGTAAAGCAATGTGGTTTTTGCAACTAACATTAAGTATAACACTTTAATCTCGTATTATCCTTTTACATTGTCACACAGAACTCCGTAGAACTGATGCAATGAAAATGAAACGGAAACTTCGGAAAAGGCTGACGGTGGATACTAAAGGATTTTGTGTGATATTATCAGCAACCCTGGTCCTTCTCACGTTTGTCCAGCCGAGTCGTTCAGAGGTCATCACGACTACCACAAACTACCCCACAACCACAGTAGCATCAATAAGTAAGTCATGGTCAAATCTCAAATCTGTTTTTCTTCCTTTGATTTTCTAGACATATTTATTCGTTCAACATCTGCATACATGTTCACACGTAATTCATACGGTAGAATAGTTATTGAACAATCATTTTACATACATCGCCCATATTAAATTGTAACTTCGTAAGTTGAAATAGTTGTAGTGTCTGCAACCTGTAACTAGCAAGTATCTGCAATTCAAGTTTTTTTCCCCAGTTTTTCCAAACAAAATCGGATGATGCTTTCCCTCTAAATTTTATTTTAGCAAATATCCCTTTTATAGCTGTAGAAAACTATAGTTTTCTCCAGTTTGAATGCTTAACAGTTAAAATAACCCACGCCTAACATCAGTAATTAGGGTTGCATTAGGAATGACAATTGAAAAATTTTGCAAAATTTGTACGAGAAGCCAGTGAAAAGTGACTAAATGGGCCACTCTCGGTGTCTCGGTTGAATTCAGCCCAGTTTTTCTCGATTGATTCTCAATAAAAAAAAATTAAATGCTCCCGGAGAACCTCTACGGTCTTATTTTGCTTTGTTCTAAGAGTAAGATGAGAACAGCAGAAAATTTCACAAAAAAAAAACTGTACGCGCCGACCTACCAATTTCTTGTGGAAGAATTTTTGTATCCACAAAAAGTGGGACGTGTACTAGCAAATTCTGAGGGTCTTTTCTTCATTCATAACAAATATTTGAGAAAAAATATTGGGTGAGATCCCATTATCACGATCGCTTCCTTTGAAAGTGGGCATTTTAAAAGAAAGTGCGACCTTCATTATTGACACGAACTTCGTTAAGACGAGCTGGGAACACGAGCAACAAAGTTGTTAACAACGGTACTTCATTTTTCTTCACACGAAGAACGTCCTCCAACACGGTCCTCAAGTTGGTGAAGCACGCGTTGTTTTGTGTGCAGCGTTGATTGAGGACTTCTTCCATCTTATCTATAGACTTGTAGAATAGCTCATTAACGCTCGAGCGGATTTAAATCTGGGGTTTCCGGATAAGTCCGAATCCCCGAAGAAATCAACTTTGTTGTCGATCCAAACGTATTGCGTTGCCAAAACTTTAATACAGGGATGGTATAGTCTTGCAAGAGGATGTCATTACTGGGACCAAACACATTTTCACTCTTGTAAAAACGATGTGAGACGTTATGCTAACATTTTATAGGAAGGTAGCGCCTAAATAACATTTTTCTTCCCAAGAAAATATTCGTCGAACTTATACCGAAACACAAATACACGAGAATATTTAATGAAATGTTCAGAGATACATGTGAAGAAAATAAATTTTGTAGCTCCTAGAGTTAAAGCAACTTTCATGACGTCACGGGAAGTCGAATATTTACATATTCTTCCAAATTTTAACGAAAAAATATAGAAAATGTATAGAATTGCATAAGACTTAAAGGGGACTATAATTTGTTTTTCTCCGATTTTTCATTAAGGTTTCTGGGATTAACCGGGTTAAGGCTCAAGCTTTTACCCACCCTCGCCATCCTGTTAGATAAAATGATATTTAAAAAATTGTATCTTGGTTTCGTAACAAAGCTTCTCGTCTCATGGAAAATTGCGGGTTTTAGAAAATTGACAAAGAGCTTCAATTGTGAAACTCATAGTTCAAACTGAACTTTTCTGTTTGGAAATTTTATGAAAGTTGAAATTAATTAGTACGAAAGCGAGACAATTTATAATGAGCATAGCAATATGAACACGTAGTGAAAGCCACAGGAACTCATTTACGTAATAGAGTGGCAAAGATTCTTGGTTTGATGAATAGTTTTAGGCGGCCGGCGCCCTGATAGTTTTAGCCGTAATCGTTTAGCCGTAATCGTAATCGAATTCGAATATGCGATTCAGTAACGCTAATACCCTTCATTATCTCCTTGAACTCTTAGATACTTTTAGCTTATACACAAATTTGTCCTCTCATTATGGTAATTGTGCAAGTAAGTAGTTGTTTAGCTTGTCGATTTTTTACTCTCTGTTCACTTTGTTTTTCTTTCATCCCCTCCTCACCACTTTGTCTGACGCTTTCTCCGTTCTTTTTACTTGCCTCCGTATTATGAACTCAACACAGTTGTGTTGTAAGGGTTAAAGGCCAAAAACACAAACAAAACCATTATTATTATTATTTCTATATGTATAATTTGACTTCTGCGTGTAGTATGTACATTGAGAGACGCTTTGAAACGAGCTTCGGCGCGTCTCAGTCTGATTTTTAATTTTATTGCAATACCATCTTGTTGTAAGTGTGCTTACATGGCTGTATGGAATAATCTATATTTTCTCTCTACAGTCCAAAATATTTATTACATAGAATATAGCGGTGTGCAATTGCTCGTTTCAAAGTTTATCCCACCTCCAATAAATTCGAGTTCACCCTTATCGGGCAACAATTCTACAACAAAGCTACGGTGGTGCATTAAAAATTCTATAGGTTTTTCAGGGTAAAATGTCACATTGTTTGTGACAGCTATATGATGAATTTAAGCAGTCAAAATTGCGCTAAAGTTAAGTTTTTATGCCTTGCACTGTAAAATGGTGGTTCAAGAGAAGTTCGACAAAATTTTTTACATTCCTGGAGGCTCCATGCAGATGTCTGGCAATTCGAATTAGCGCTAGGGGACGCTTTCTCATATTCCTGCATAAACTGCCTTTACAATACGGCATCGAGACACGGAGGATGATCAAAACTATACGCAGTGTTTGGTGAGAGTAAAGGGCAGGGTTAAATAGTACGCACTTAAATAAATATTAAGACAAAACAGGAGTTGGGTCTTGGTCAAGATACTTCGTGAGGTCCTAATTGGTAATTGTGCTTGTTCGACTGATATTATGTGTGACTTGCCTATATAGAAAAAGGTAAAAATACATGGATTCGTGATGACGCAAATGAAGGTTTAAACGGTAAAATGCATCCAGTAGTTAACGCACATAACGGTTAAGAACACGAGATAGTTACCATCAGCGGGAGGGCATTTGGACACACGTGTACAGAGAACAGAGTTAACATTACGAGCTGCAACTTGTCCAAAACGTGTAGAAGCCCAAATAGTACAAAATTCTGGCCATTGCCAGACTATGACGAAATAATTTAACCTGCAAATTTGAAAGACCTTCATATTGAACTGTCGCACTTTTTCCTGCGAATTGTGGTTTGGCTCTAGAGATGGAAACAAACATTATTTCGTACGTTGTATACATCCCTCTAAAGTATAGTTTAGTACAGTTTTTAATTTGTCAGGATGCCCCATTTGCCTTCGTGTATGTCAGAATTTTTCAACCCTGTTTGGAACGAAAATTTCGTTTCGTGTGTGATATTATATTTAAACTGTGGCCTTTGAGGGTGTGAGGGTCCGAGTAAATGGTGAGTGAGACTTGCCATGTACTATTAGTACAGTCCATCACTCACATTCCAACCGAAGTTGCATATACCAAATGAAAACACTCCCTAAAATTTGCCCTGAGTATGAGTGACAAAAAAAAAAGAGTCGAACCTGAATTTTTCACCCTAAACATCCTTTCCGCTCAAAGGGTGGAAATGACGAATTTACTATACATAGGTACACTTTTTAAAGTAAACAGCCTTGTATAACCAGAAGCATTGATGAACTGTCGTTGTATGCTCATGTACATAAAAAAAAGTGCACGTCATTTTATGTGATTCACGTCGGTCAATAACATTCATGATTTATTTACCAGCAATCTGAAGCTTCAGAGTTATGTATTACCCCGTACACCACAGTAAACGCTCATCGCGTTGTAATTGTGGAGGTTACAGTATAATTAGTAGGTGTTTAATGGGGTCAGTTGAAGCTAGATTTTCCCTGATGACTTTGGTGATAGTTAAACAAGAGAAAATGACAGTGCATATGTACATTGTGAAAAGCTCAGTTTATCTTACCAGCAACGTACCCCAGCTACTTCAAACGTTCGAAGAGGAAATTTTATTTACTTGTTCACTGCCTTGGATAACTACAAAATGTGTAAAAAAAAATTCATGCCAGTTGGACACAAGGATTTTTTTTTAATTAAAAAAATTGTAACAAATGGGACACTTATTATTACTACGCCAAATTTTTCTTATGGGATTTAACGTGATGAAAACTCCCATTTTTCATTTCCACGGCATCATGATCAACACAGAATGTTCTGGACATACACCGCATATTTTCAGTGTCAGGATGCACCCTCTCAAGTGGTGAGAGGAATAAATTCCTCGTGAAATAAATTCCTCGTGAAATAAATTCTTTTTCTCTGTCTTTATTTTTGTGTAATAAGAAAGTACTAAGGTTCTCCTTTGGTATGTTTTAGTTTGATTTTTTTTTCTCGTGATTAGTCAAACTGGCGCAAATCTTTCCCGAAATCTGTAGTTATTCAAGGCCTTGAAGACAAAAAAAAATTCAGCTTCGAACAGTTTGAACAGTTGAGGGAGGTTACTTTTTTTTTGATATAAAGTATAGTTTATGTTTATCTATACGTAATAAAATAGTTGTTCAATTCTCACGGTTGAATTGATGAACCAACCGAGCGCTTTTTATACTCTTTCAACTTGTATTCCCACCCCTTTCTAAACAAAAGCTTTTGAATGATATCCTCATTCACCGCTATTGTTGTTGCATATATACAGAATACCTTATGTTTGCCTGCTTCGCTTCCGATTTTCTATTTTACCAACATGTACATATACATATATCTAAATACCACTTTTGAGCATTAAGAGTAACTGTGTAACTGCGGTAAAATAGAGAATCACAAATGAGTGCGAGGGGGAAAAAAACTATCGTATTTTGAAAAATGGTAACTGAATGCGGCATTCATTATAATGTCATTGAAGGTGGGAGAGTACGATTACTGTCAGACCAATGGTCGAAAAAAAAAACGTTGAATAGGAAAAATAGACAAAAGAAACAAAGAGTAAATATTTCCGCTCAGAAATGTAAACCCATGCAGTGTACGCACTTAGGTCTGGAAAATAATTATTTCAAGCATCAAGGGAACTTGATGGTTCCGGCTTCCGGTGATGGGTGTATACATTGTGCATGGGGAAGCAACATGCATTAAGGTGTGTTCATACTGATCATCTCACACTATACAGACTAAAAGTCCTGTACATTTTTAAACTTTACATATTTTCTCGCCAAATCTGCTACAATCTACAATTGTTAAAAACAAGATAAAAAGTTTTATTTGATGCAAACTTTGATTGCAGAATTAGTCAAAAAAAAGCCCTACCCAGATCCGACAAGAACTGACTCATATTAAAATTTTTGGGCGGATCTTCCGTGCAAAGTTCAGACATCGGAATTTTTCAGTGTTTTTTTTTTTAACTTTGTGCCAAAAAAACGTCATAACTTGGTATATCCATGTCGGATCTGAATGGGCCTTTTTTTAGTAGATCCGCAATAAACTTTTTGTCATGTTAGCATTATTTTTGGGCCAGACGGCAACAAAGGGAGGAAATCTTGTCAATTTCTGCAAAATTTTTCTGAATTTAAGTCAGTTAATCAGTCTTGCAATTACGAATTCGCACACTTGGTCCAAAATGATCTTTAATAATCCATATGCACACCATGAGTTTTATTCAGTGTGCTTGGTACCTCATATTAATATAAAGTATTAGGTGGGATGAGCTGCAAAAAATTAAATTATTGATGAATGCACAGAATGGCTACAAATTAAAAATATTAACTACAGTTAAAGGTAAAAACATTTTCAAGAAACCATCAATAAAGAATTGGCTGAAGTAGTATAATTGCCAATTTACACACAAGGAAAGAAGCTACAACCTACATTTGGTTAGGCCAAGGAAAAGCCTAACTGTATCGACCTAGTTCTCACAGGCCCAACGTTGAAAAACCTCGCTGTTTTGAGAAACTCCACGTTAATGAGATGACAATTTCACTTGGAAGAATGGAAAGCTCTGGCAGTACCAAGGCACTCGCCATTCTTACAAAAACATATACATACGCATTAATAAATAACATTGTAAAGCAGATGAGGAAAGCAATGTAGAAACTTGTATTAAAAATATCTAGATTCACCTGATTGAAAATATATATGTATCTCTTTTAGCAGTTTAGTTGCTTGTACGCGTGAATGTGTAATTGCATACTTTAATTTGACCTGTGTAAAAACAAAATTCATGCCTTGACTTGTGTGGATATAAAATCTGTGATTCTGATTGCTATTTAAGGTTAAACAAACTAGTTCCCAGTTCAACAAGGAAAAACCTCCAAAAACCTTTTGAAGTTTTTTCTCTCCTATTTTTTCACATAGGAGAAGATGGGAAATGTGTAAATTTTGCTCTTCAATCATTCCAAACACGACCTTTTTAACAAGCATCTCAAATCGAGAAATCTGAATTAAATTTCATGAGTGATGCCATTTCGGATGGCCGATTCTTGCTTCATCGAGAAGTGCATGTCTTCGCAAGATCTGTAATAAATTATTAACATTTTGCATCGCTTACATATATTATCCTCCGTTCCACGTGGAATTAGGTATACGTTGATTCAGTTCTTATTTGGCGCTGGAGTAAAATAAACTTATTAATTGAGTGGAGGGCAATGAATGGGTAAAAGACAATGGGTTCCAAATAATATATCTAATAATATCTTTCCGTTTGTTTTGTAGATTTATGCAGAGTGGAAAATGGCTTGTCAAGTATTATCGTGGACATTGCGGAGAGTGTGGGAAGAGGTAATAATTACTACTATTTATAAATAGCCATAATCATTATACCTAGGCAATTACGGGACACCAACAGCTTTCTCTTCCACTGATAATTAAATTAATTGCAATGCTGAGAACTTCTATTTTTGAATAGAAATGGACCAAGAAACAACACCTAAGGAGCTCCCAATTATAGGAGATCCATACGACCAGATTGAATTATCACTAGTTTATCCAAATGATAAAGTGTACTTTGATCTGGTTGGGAAAAAATTGCAGCTGAACGAACCGCTTGATCGAGATGAAAATGATATATCCAGCATCGTTTTCCAGGTGACTACCAATTATTCCTATACGCAACGCGTCTACAAAGCTTACAAATATCTCCTCGCAATTCCAAAAATCTGAACGATAAAAATCAGAAGCTCATTCCTTGGTTGAATTTTATGAAAAGGGTAGCGCTGGAATGAGTCAACCGAGGCCACAGGTTCCCTTAAGTCGATGCTACCCTTTGTCTCCTATTATCCCTTTTGTCTATCTCATATTTTGCCCTTTTGGATTCAAAATTATGGACTTATGTCGTTTTGCATTTAAAAAATAACCCTTCAGACGGAATGGAAACAATTCAAGATAACACGGTAGCAACCTTATCACTCAGCTTAGTTATCACAGAAATTCCCTTGGAAATCCCGTTTTTAAAGCTATTCAAAATTTGAGGCTATTTTTAAGTATTTTTAAGATTGTATACAATTTATTCGAAGGCATTTTTTAGAGAAATTCTTATGAGAATAACAGTTAAAATTTAGTGGCTCCTGCAACTCTCTCATCCCGAATATCTCGTCTTGCCCCAGCAAAATGTTTTTCCAATGCATTTACTGAATAGGTATGTCCCTCCATTCACTCATCAAAAAGACATGGTCGTCTCGGCTATATGCCCAGAGGCACTTCCGAAGGTGTCAGGCTTACAATCTCATAATGCCCCTTTTGTATTGTCCTTTGGAAAAACATCAAACCTCACTTTTGAACATGCGTTTTCTAATGTTAATTTCCCGTGTATGTAATACATAGGTATACAATATCATTCCAATTTTTCTATTTCCAGCTCGTATGTTCTGTAAAGGCAACCGGTGAGAAGAGGTCAATTCCCGTAATTGTGCGAATCTCTGGTAAGTGTTTTGTCTTCGTTCAATTTCTAAATGCTTTGCTGCCCAATGCAATCTGCGTAATTCGCATCACAGTTCAGAGATAATGAAATCTGTATTTGTAAAAGGCATGAACAAAATCCTTATTATTCTTGTGCCTCAGACTTAACTATTTGTAATGTGTGGATTTTTTTTGTAGATATCAACGACAATGCACCCAAATTTTCCAGCCCGTCATACGAAGTCAGCGTATCAGAGGTAAGTATAGCTTTGTGCATGTAAAAGCTGGTGAAGTTAGGTATGGCTATATATTTATCATCCGTGGAGCTGTAATGGAATTTTCTTTGCTTTAAATTGAGTTTTAAATAATTATTACCTGTATTTTTACTGATTCCAGGCAGCCCCCGTAGGCACCACAGTTTTTCGGGGAATCCATGCACAAGATGTGGACTCTGGAGTGAATGGGTTGGTTGAGTATTTCATTGCTGATTCAACGGAGAAGAATGCACAGGAAAACGGCTTCGGTGTGTTTTCCATTAACTTGCCTCACAACGGGGCTGTGACCCTCAATCGCACCTTGGACTACGAGAAGAGTCAAAGATATTATGTTACCATTGTGGCTTCGGTAAGTTGTATTATTTTGAAGTGGATTCGATTAATTGCTATTTATAGATTTACGAAAAGGATATACCTATGCGAATGACGTAATTAGAGAGTACCTAGTCTTCTGTTGGCACGATAGGCTTTATAGTCTCTGTTGCATTTTAAGATTAGGGATTCCAAGCCTTTGCAAGCCTCAAACCACTGGGTTTTGCAGAATATCGTATGAGGAATTTAAAACGCAACGAGTGGAAACATTTCACCTGGTAAAAAAGATACAAAAAAGAGCTCTTAAAATGCGAAGAACTTTTTAGGCTTATTGATTTGCCATTTCTCAATTTTCTATTCTAACACTTTCGGTATTTAACCGAGATTTCTGGGGAAATAATGTTTGGGAGTAACTACCACAAAATTCTTCCCAAATACTGTCATCTCAAAATGGCAGCATAAGATCGTACAACTCTATCACATTTTAATTTAAATTCAGAAAAAACTTTCAAACGTTTTTTTGCCATCCGTTATAAATCTGGTATACATGCAAAAGCAAATAGTGTAGTGTCACTTTTGCGGGATTCCATTTTGCTTGACTATTTTTTCTATTTGTAAACTTCTCTATTTTTATAACATGGTAATTCTGATGAGATAGAATATAAACAAACAGAATTAATATTTTTAACTGTGGTCCCTAGCTGTATTTCTCATTTTGCGAATAAAAACCATTGTTCTGGGTACAGAATGTATTAGACCGCACGTTTTGAAGGCTGGTGTATCTAGAACATTTTGTCTGGATTTATACGAAAAGTATACATTTTTTGTTTAGCATTTCCATTATTAGTATTCGTCGGCGAAATGAGGGCATTTATGCAAGAAACACGTTTTATTCTACCTAACAATCTCAAAAGAATTTCTTATGCAATATCTTCAGTACAACTGTAAACGATGAAAGTTAGTTAAATAATGTAGCAATTACGTCATATAACATGTATGTCCTTGCTTAATTACGTAAATATTACCGTGTTATTTATGTTTTTAAGGAACGTCACATTAAGACTACCTGACATTCCTAGTTAAGTTTAGAATACACTATACACGTTATCATAACGTATAACATGGTGAAATCGTCGTTCATGTGTGGAAAAATAAATATTATGCTGTTCACTTCTGGTGAATAAAGAAGCAATGTAGCCGAGAGGGCGCTGTTCTATAGAAGGTTGCTAAATGCAATGAAAATATTTTCAGGACCGAGCTTTTGATCCTAGATACCGGAAGTCCTCAACAGCAACGCTCACAGTGGTAAATTCAATTTTGTCATTACAATGGTTTAGCCGTCGAACAAATTAATTGAACTATTGCCAATGTGTGCACTTACATAACAATGAATGATTACAGCAAGTTCTTGATGCTGATGATCAACCTCCTAATTTCCACTTGACGTGTAAGAAAGAGGACGGTTTCTGCGTGGATCCAACCTACGAAGCAACGGTATAACTTTTTTTTTAGCTTTTACATACGTATTTTTTGCATTTAATCACCTTATTGTTAGTTTTAAATTTAATACAGAAGTGTATTTGAAGAGATCTGGCGATGAATAATTTGTGTGCGTACAAATCGGGTTGACAGGTGATTCGAGGGGTACTCTCGGGGGTGCTGGACGTCCGACCGGAAAGAATCCAAGCTGTGGACAAGGACACTCTTCGTTCAACCATCCAGTATGATTTCGTTACAGGATCCCCGCCGTCCTACGTGGATTACTTTCACATGGACCCACAGACAGGCGTTGTGAGACAGATTCGGCCCGTGGATAATGACGAAGAAACTCGCTTTGACATCATTCTTAAGGTTAGTTCGGATATTTGAAAAATTTACGTGCATCTTTGATACTGCAGGAATTGCAAAAACATGATAATTACCAAGTGTTTTAGGTTTTACCTACCTTTATTTTATATGGCAAGCAATCTTAATGTCACTGTGTACTGTTTGTTGTATAGCAATTAATGTTGCTTGAAACGGTCGGCAAAGATGGATAATCTGTGTATATTTAAACAAATGTCTGTATTTTAGGCGACAGAGGTGTCACCAGCCAAGCGGTCGACGACAGCCAAGCTTATTATAACGGTTCACGCAGTGGATTCTCACCCGCCGATTATCCAAACATCATCACTAATTGGTTACGTGGAAGAGAATGCCCCCATAGGAACAGTGGTTTTGGGTTTTTATGATCATCTCCCCATACATTTTTCTATCTCTGATCCGGATCTGGTGAGTTTTCTTGTAGTTTACGGAAGAATTAGGAGACTACCTGCACCATATGCATATGTATGTAGGAGTACATTGTGCCAATTAGAGGATTTTACCCAATAGCAGAACCTCGCACGTTAGAAAGTGAATGAATCATATGTTTCCACGTCGGTTTTTTTTGTTGAGGGTCTAATACAAGAGATTTCCTCTCAGTCCGACTGAAAATCAAAAAAATATTTTTCAGTGTAAAGCTCAAAAATGTTATCTAAAACATAAAAAATTAGTAATTTTTTTTGTAAAATTCGTTGAGTTTTTGTGAACACCGCCTTATTGGCAAAATCCTAACTGACACCATGTACAATCTTTGAAAAAGAATGACCGTCTGGTCCTTGAACTATGACCTCGGACACTTCGCCCTCGGCTTTGATTTTTTTGGCCTAGCCGTTTTTCTATACCTAACCTAAAGAAGGGCATTTCTAAACGGAAGGCATTTGTCCGAGGCCTAACATACGAGGGACTTTGTCCCTAGACCATATATACAATGGTAAATGTCCGGCAACAATTTTTCTAGACTCCAAACGACCCAAAACCGAATTACAACTACGAGCTTACCACCACGGCGTTCAGGGTTAATGAAGAGGGTGTTCTGGTCGTCAATAAGGAACATGTTGACCGGGATCCACCTCATCCTTCCGAGCTTAAATTTCAGGTACTAGCATGCTTATAATACTCGTACACGATTTGGTGCATAATGCCCGCTGACAAATTAACAAATTCAAAAGTTCTAGTTGCAAAATTGTTGTGATTGAGACTGAGACAGAATGGAAACTTATATTGTGATATTCTCTTTATCAGATGATAGCTCGGGAAATCGGGTTCGGTCAATCATCAAGTTCACCGTTGGTAATGACCATACGACTGCTGGACATGTAAGTGCCCCAGGAAAAGAATCGTTGATTATGATGAAGATACTGCGCTATTAAAATTTAACATTATTAGCTTGCAAAAATTACAATTCCATGGGTTCTGTCCACAGAAACGACAATCCACCGGTGTTGCCCAAAATTGGACCCGTAACCATTCCGGGGGGTGATGGCAAGCGCGCAATTATTATGGTTTGTTTTTCAGATGGAACAAAATTTGTTATAATCAGATGTCTTGTTTTTGTTGTAATTACACTTTTTTTACTTGTTTTTTTTTTCAGATTGAGGCAGAGGATAATGATGAAGGTATCAACGCTCAGATTCGCTACAGTTTGCATCATATTTCGAACAATGGAAAAGATAAGTTCGTTATTAATGAGACCACTGGCCTTTTGCAATCGGTGGGAAACTTGCATTCTGGAGAGCAGTACAGCCTCACTGTCCAGGTACTATTTAAATAAAATGTTTCAAATGCTGTGATTGCACACACATGAAATACAAGTACCACTTTTAAATCGTCGCAACGGTGTGCGTGAGAGAAACATATCTTTCCTAATGGAAGTAGGTTTTGGAGTTGCACATGCTTCGGAGACAGAATGGCTCAAATGTCGGCAAAATAGCATTACATAGTAACTTGCCATCAGAACATCTGATTTTTTTCAAATTTGCCTTAAAATCATCTTCATTTTTGTGTGTGCCGGGTTTCTAAAATCCCTGGAATTCTGGATTTTCCCCCGAAAATGAATTTCCACTCAGTTTTAACCGTACATCTTCTGCTGTGCTAGGCAACATAAAATTACGTGCAATGCTTAATGCTTTGTTTGTATCAATAGAATACAAACGTTTTGCCCGGAAGTAGGCTGGGAATCTATACGTTATAATTTTTATGTTTACGACAAGAGTTAATCCTATATTCTATGGTATACAGGCGACTGATGGTGGCGGGAGATCTACCCAAGAGATTTTGGAAGTTAATGTTGTCAACGGTCCAAACCTGAAGTCCCCTTCATTTCCGCAGCTTGTTTACGATGTTGCGGTTAGTGAAGGAGCATCTATTGGATCCGAAGTTATAACTGTAGAGGTAATTTCGGTTTTTTTTTACTTTCAACGTCACACCCAATATTTACACTGGATCAGTCTAATTTGACAATTATTGCAGGTTTACTTGGTAATTTTTTGTGGTAATTTTTGTGTGTTTGTAGGCAAAAGACCCAGAAGGAAAGCCTGTCATTTATGAAATTGTGGGTGGGAATGAGTTGAAACACTTCACAATTGGTAAAAACAATGGGGTTGTCTTTGTGAATGGACATCTAGATCGCGAAGATTTGGCGCGATATTCGTTGATTGTGAGGGCGGAGGATGAAGGAGGATTATTTACTGTCACCACCGTCAACGTCCGCGTTGATGACATCAATGACAGGTATGTCCATACTTTTAATAAGAAGATTTCAAACTACAATTCCAATTTGGATCTCAGATACCATCATGGATAAATACCATTAATATACCTACACCATCTTTGTTTCGTAAAAAAAACTGGGTTTCCTTCAAAATCACTCGAAAACTAGCAATCCACAGAACTGTCTGTATGCGGTGTAAATTCTGCCTTTATGAACGCAAATTTTGCAAGAACTTTCAGGGAATCGTAATTAGTAATTAGAAAGGATCAAAATCGTAATGATACTTAATCCGATTTTTAGAAATTCGGACCAGTAAATATAAATTTGGACGTAAATTTTCGTTTATTTAAAAATTTGCATTGCGATTACGATTGTACCAAAATTCGGATCGATTCCAATTACCGATTCGGGTTTCGATTTCGATCTCCGCCCCTGCCCAAAATGTGTATATACATTTACTGGGAGTTTCTAAATTTATAATTTAATATTTTTAGAATATAAACTTTATAACTTGAAATTTTGAACTCAAAACTATCCCATGTACGCATGAACTATTCAACTTAACTACTGACTCCCAAACATCCTTTTTTAATTACTGTTATAACAGCTTCTTGTTCACAAACTTTTACTCACTGCACTCCACAATGCTATATACAGGAATCCAGAATGGGTAAATTTGCCCTTCGAATTCACTGTGAAGGAGGGATACGCTGGACAAATAATTGGTAGGATTGAGGCGAAGGATGCTGATGAGTTGGAAAATGGCGAAATACGATATGAAGCTCCACCAGAGTCCCCTATTGAAGTTGATCCGATAACCGGGGATCTTAGTACAAAACTCGGTTTGGACTACGAGAAGCAAAAAGTCCACCTGGTGGTCATAACTGCGAAGGACATGGCAGAAAATGCAAGAATATCAACAGCTACAGTCACCGTCCATGTTGAAGACAAGGATGATGAGCAGCCCATATTTAACCGATTTGTGTACGAGGTGTCTGTCCCGGAAAATCTTCCTAATCGAAAAGTCACACGAGTGGAGGCTGTTGATCCGGACACTATCAAGCGAATTACCTATTTTATTAAACAAGGACCATTCGACAAATTTACCATTGACTCCATTACCGGCGATATTTACACCACTCAAGGGCTGGACTACGAGAGGGAAAATAAACACATTCTCATCGTTGGTACAGAAGAAAATGATTCCGGGAATGTAGGTTCAACTACCACTGTTATTGTTCATGTTGAAGGTAAGTCATAGTTGTAATTACATTGTTAGTCGCGGGATAAATACTTTATTATTCCATTGTTTCTCCGTAACACTTGTATTAAATCGCAGACGTCAACGACATTCCTCCGGTGTTCAATGTCGTTCCTCGTCCTATTCGACTTGAGGACACGTCCAGAGTGGGCATGGTTATCACAAAGTTGGAGGCCACTGACTCAGATGGTACTGCTCCCGGAAACAAGGTAAAAAAGACGTCTCCAGTTTGAAGCAGTGGCTGGTACTGTACTCTATGATAGGGTATAAATTAGTCTTGAATATAATAATACTTTGTTTCGCACATTTTTGCAGGTTAAATACGATTTAGTGGGTCGAGGAAAGGCGTCCCGTTATTTTGATGTTGATCATGACACAGGAGTAATAACCATCAAGGATTACCTTCGGAAAGAAATGGACACTGAATATCAGGTATTTTTTTTTACAATAAACTTACGCACATCTGGTATTCCTGGCGAACATTATTGAGTCTGATTTGGTGAATGGCTGTCATCCAGCCTCCAGATAAGCAATAATGTCCTAACGATGCAAAATCCGATGTGCTGAAACTGCGCAGATCGTACGGTGGTAATCTGCACCCGCGCTTTTCCCAGATTTCCCAATTAATACTGGAAACGAGATCTGAAAGAGATCCTGCGGATTCTCTTGGTAGAGTTGCTTTTTTAGATGGAATATTTAACAGTTTATTATACCTGTGTATGTGTATAATCTATAATTGGTGTATATTTCCAATTTTTACGTGAAGGAAAGTATAAGAAATTTTGCAACCACCCAGATATGCAATATTATAATTATAAGAGATATCGGAGTCAAATTTCAAAGGCAGGTCAGGTCCACTTATCTGGGGGTATCACATGTCATCTTTGCAAAACTGGCGTCGCCGCTTCAAGAGCAATTTCATATTACCTTTTTGGGACCATTCAATGTAATAAAAAACAAATCTGGTGAATAATAATTTGCTTCTTGATAGATTGACGTCCGTGCTTATGATTTGGGCGAACCACAATTGTTTTCCATCGCCAGCTTAATCGTGTACGTGGACCACGTTGCGACGGTTCCTCCGGATATCGGCCTGGGATTTGCCGAAACAGAGTACTATGTTGAAGTCCCGGAAAATGCTCCTGCTGGCAAGCTGTTGAAAACGCTGACAATTGTCAACAAGCAAAACGAAATGATTCCATTAAAGTGTGACATTATAGGAGGGAACGATGAAAGTACGTAACAGTTGCTTTGAAATAGTCATGCTCGTATTATTCCACAGTATGTATAACTGGATGTGCTTATAATATTATATATTTGTAGGATTATTTGATGTGAAAGAAACAGAGGACAGAAACTGTGAATTGCTCCTTACACGAGCACAATTGGATTATGAGAAAGTTACTAATTACGCGGTGCAGATTCAATTACAAACTCTCCCTGGAATTATTAGCAAGAAAAGATACAGGACAACAGTAAGCATTCTGTGTATTCCAATGTCTTACGCCTATGTAATATTCGTAGAGTGTTATTTTTATTATTATAACTGGTTTTATTCATCTCATTTCATGTTTACACAAGAAGGACACAGATATATCCATTTTCGAGTGAAAATATAATAG
>JAQGBT010000023.1:0-124184 GCA_034698585.1 Disparrhopalites patrizii
AGAGAGACAGAGAGAAAAAGAGAGAGAGACAGAGAGAAAAAGAGAGAGAGACAGACGGACGGAGAAAATGATAGGAAAAAGTTCCCCTAGAAAACGGAAACATGCTTATGAATTGATACGCATGGCATAGCGTGATAGCGGAAATGAACACTTTGTTCTCTGAAAGTTCTTTTTTTTTTGAATTTTTCCTCTTAACTTCACCACGTTGTTTTCCTATGACAAACATCTGACTGTTGATATTAGTATGAAGATACATATTAAATGGAAGGGTACACACTTGCAACTGCTCACTCTGCACTTTGGTTCCATGGGACAATTCGTGTGTGTTTCGAGGGCTTCCCAGTTGGAAAAAACTGCAGTGGTGCATATTCACATGTAATTCATGGCTATGGAACGGCCATTGCAAGATGTGTGTTCTCTCTCTCTCTCTCTCTCTCTCGTTTTGACCACCTTCAACGTGTATATGAGCCGTTTATTTTACGCAAGTATGTAGGAACAAGCATGGTCAAATTACTAATGACTCAGGTCTATGTTTCTATTAGTATAATCACTACAGCGGAAAAATCATAGAGAGGTTATGGAAATGCATGTCTAATCCCTCCTTTCCTTGTCAGGTAGATGTAACTGGGGACTATACACATGTTTTCCCTTTTGTTTGGACGAGTGTGCAGATAATGGTGATGATAATGATAAAAAATATATAGATTACCAACGAGGCTCTCTCTACGTGTGGACGGCCACCCTTTTCCTTGGGTGGTCATGTCATATTATTTTGGCTCAACTAAAAAAAAGGCACTTCGCATCTCCCACCAAATACTTGATGGGTGGAATGCTGAAAAAATTCCACGTTTTTTTACCTATTATTATTCCTCTGCCAACAATACTATTACGTGCGGGGCTTGTGTAACCCTCATTGTTTTTCATAACCTTTGTCTTCATTTTTTCGTCTTTTTTAAGTAAAACAAAACTGTCAAGAATGTTTGAATTGGATTTTGAAATTCGCCACGTTCTCACATCTTTATTTTTTAACCTATTTTTAAAATCTATTCTTATCTGGGATTTTTTTGGCCGCGTTTGTAGGGATTTCGTGCAGACTATTTTTGAAGAGTAGCGGCATTTTCCATTGTTTTATGGGGACAGCTCAAGGGTACTGTACAGGGTGATCTTATGGGAAATGTATGACCGACTGAATTGAGACTGTGATCGTTTTATTTTTTTGTTCAGCTTCTTCGTCTTTTATAATGACTCTGGGTTTTAGAAGTACTTTGCCCGGCTTAAAAATGTAACTTATTTGATGTAATAATTTTCATATTCAGAAAATATATCACTGAAATCACGAATTGTGTTTATGGAATGTCTGTATATATATGGAGATCAGTGTCTATATGCTGTTAGATTTGACAATAAAGCAATTACAAATGGTCGATCAGCAGGTAAGATGCAGGATAAGCTGTTCAAAATTTAATTATCTAGCTATCCTTATGCGTAACAATGAAAAATAAACAATTATATTGAAGCAAAGCACCGATACAGTTAAGTTAAGTGGTTAAATAGAGTTAAATAAAGCTCCTAGTAGTTTCTCAAATTCTTTTACTTCCAACGTGTAATTTGACTTACCCTCTACTTTTTACCATTTGATGTGCGCTGGCCTTTTATGTATTAAAATACAAATTATAGTTACGTAAATGCAGCGAAAAGTAAATACTATAGATTAAAATATAGGATTAAGAAGGGGGTCCATTTTCCAAGGCAAAACTGCGGTGTCACTATTGTTAATTCCGGCGCAAAAGCCATTGCAGTGTCCACCAATGAAGAGCCAGCCTCCCGCTTGCATCCCAAGGCTCGTAAGCCATTGCTGTATCCCAATTCGCTCTCCGTAAGCCATACGCTGCGTCCTGGGGCTGCTCCCTGCCTGTGCATCATGTCTGGCGCAAGACCACTCTTATTTGTGTACTCCTAAAATGTCCCCTGAAATTGTATTTACAATTGTACTCTTAATTTCAAAATTATAATTCCGTTGAACAAATATGATGAAAAGAGAGAAATGAAGAAAATACCTTGTAGTATGTATACACTCAACAATTACGTGATCACCCTGTATATGTTGTATTAAATGGCAAAAGGAATCAAATGCACGCCAAGTAACCATTTGTGCTTTAGCGTGTATCATGCAATCATTGGTTTCATGGTTCTTTGCCTTTAAATAAATACAATGACAACAATAAGCATGGGGACTATAGGCATTTTTCTCTATTTATACAATTTTTTTTTAATTTTTTCCCCCAAAATGTATGTCGTTACCCAGTGCATCCTCTCACCTGACATATTGTGTGCACTTGTCTTCTGACTCTGACTCTCATATTATTATAATCACTTTAAATGTAAAAATGGAAACAGAAGCTTACTAATTTGTATAATTTATATGAGATAGGAAAAGTGGGCTACATAAGTATTTTTTCCGCATGTGTTTGGATGGTTAGACAATGATAAGATACTTTGTATTTCAGGTACCTACGAAGAAAATATTATGAGAATTGTCTCTGGAGCATTTTTTGCACGATTAGTGACATTTTTTTGGCGGAAACGAAGGTTAAAAAAATGGAAATATACTGTAGGAACATAAACAATGGAGAGTTTGGCTGGAATATGCAGTGATGATTAGTGCTCAGCGGGAGGATTTTCATTTGATGCTAATCTCATTTTCTCCCAGCCCTGCCCGTGTCAAGTGATTATGTGACTTTGTGAAGCGCGAAAACAATGGAGCAACGAAAGGCTTAAAGGGAATGGCCGTTGTAGGAGTACAGTACCCATTATAATCCTCCCCAGGAGGAGAAAAAAAGGGAGAAATGGTTGTGGTGTAGGTTAGTATTGCTATTTTTTATTAAAAAAATACATACCAACTTTGTGTCTTATTTTTGGAAGCGCCACAAAAAAAAAGGTGTTTATATAGGGAAAAATATGTGAAGGGGGACAAAGAGAACTGCTGGTGGTATGGGAAATTAGACTTTGGGGAGGTTGATAGGAAATGCAATGTTATTTTTCGGGGAAGGAGTAAATGTACAGGAACAAGTATAGGAGTAAGTAGGGGATCGATTGAGGCAAATAAGAACGTTGATGGGAAATGGGAAAAGCAAGAGAGAAATAGAGAGAGGAAGAAGAGAGAGACAAGAGAGAGAGAGAGACGAGAGGTTTTGAAGTGACGATTTTATTGCACGGTGATTTGGAGGATTTATGGTATGTTTACATGGGAGCAGACAATGTTCCCTAACCTTCACTTAACTCCAATTCACACTTGTGCTTATCACCTGCCTTCCCACTCCTATACTTAACACATCTCCCATGAACTCCTCTTCTCTCCTACCCGCCAAAATCTAACTTTAATTCTCCTCCTCTTCCATTCCCAATCTTTGTCAGCACCACATTCCTTCACCTCCTCCTTCTCCTCCTCTTTCCCTTCTATTCTCTCTCTCTTTCTCCCTGTGTTTTTCTCTAGGTCTCCCTTTATTTCCCATGATGCATTTTTCTCTGTCTCTCTTTATTTCTTACTCTGTAGTTCTCTCTCTGTTGTTTCTATTTGTATATTTTTTCTCTTAATTCGCTCTTGTTTTTTTTTCAATTCATGCTTTTTCTCCTTGTCCCTCTTGGAGTCTATTTCCGTGCTTCTTTCTCTATTCCTTTTTTTTTGCGTTTAACTCTGTCTCTATAACTTCTGTATAAGCCTTTTTATTTCCGTAGCTCTCTGTTTCTGTATTTTTCTCTCTATGAGAATTCTGTACTTTCTCTATTGTTTTCGGTCTATTTCTCTCTGTTGTTTTTTTCTATTTCCCTGTGTTATTTTCTCTTTTTTTCTGTTGTTGTCTCTCTGTTTCTGTTGTTTTGTCTCGGTTTCTGTTGTTTTCTCTCTGTTTCTGTTGTTTTGTCTCTGTTTCTATCTGTTATTTTCTCTAGATTTCTATTTTTGTCTCTATTTCTGTAGTTTTCTCTGCATTTCTCTTGGTTTCTCTTTCTATCCTTTCTTTCTATGCATTTCTGTACTTCTCTCTGTCTTTATTTCCCTATTTCCGCATTTGTGCCTGTATTACCCTCCGTATGTCTGTACTTGTCTATTTCTGCAAATATCTCTCTGTTACCATATTGGGCCTTTATTTTCCTTTCCGTCAGGTTTTTTCCTTTCCGTATCCATCTTCATCTTCATCTGAATGTCTTTGCAAATGGCGAAATGCAATTGACCTCAGTCTTACCTTAACCCTAGCTGTTTCTGCGGTTATATGTAAGTACCTGCAGATCAAATGCTCCATTGTTCACCCCAATTTCCCACCTATCTCCTCCAATACAGCCCCAGAAGAATAGCCATGGGTGAGATGGTTAAGTAGGAACAATTGAAGGAATTTCGACTTTAGAAGCTACACAGTCAAAACAGTTGTAAATTACATGGAGCATTTTTATGAAGAAACCCACCACTGCCCCCTTTGAGTGTCTTTCTTACCACCTGGGTTACCGAAACTTTCAGGTTCCATGGAGTGACACTCAACAACAATCCTTGAACTTTCACGTCGTTTTTGTGAAGATATTACACAACCGGTGAAGCATCCTCATTTGTATGTATAATTGGAATGCATTGTTGCAAAGGATCTTAGGATCATTGCCTTCTATTCGGCATTTTTTATTCAATTTGAATATGCTTGCGACTTCTGTGGGAAATCCAATTCAGAGCTGTTATAATATTATGTCATTTTAACTTGAATATTTAAGATTCTGTAATTAACAGCCGATTGTCCCAATTGGAGGACATGCGGAATAGTGGCTTGAATAAGTCTTAGTTGAAAAAGGTTGAAGAGCAACATAAAATGTATACAGCCAACCCAGTGCCTTTCGGTCTATCTCCGGCATTCCCGTTCCTGAATTTCCGCTCACAAGCTCGGGAGAGAGCGCAAAAAAAAAAGTTCGTTACGTCTATGACTAATGTCAGTGGATTTACTCAAAGGTTACATTTTAGTCCGAGACGGAATTTGGCGCGGGTGGGAGAGAGAAGAAAAGGAAAAGGAGGGAGGAGAAAAAAAAGGAAAGAAGAACGGAATGCTAATGGAATGTCTCTAATGAGGCGAACTACTAGGTGTGAGTCGCACCTTCTCTCTCTTTCCCTCTCCCAAATTTTTTCTCTTCCCCGCATTAATCCACACACACGCACCATTGCAGTTCAAAAGACTTTCCCCTCTTGAGAACTAATACACTGTAGTCTATTTATTTATAAAACTATCGTCCTAAAGAATAGTATTACGAATTCACAAAAAAAACATTCTCTCTCCTATACATAATTGTTGAGAGAGTGAGGAGACGAGAGACTGGAACGGAATCCATACTCTTTTTCTGTACTTGTGTTAGGAGCAGTAAGTAATTCTTTTTTCACTCCCTCCTTTTCTTCTTCTTCTTCTCTCTCTCTCTCTCTCTCTCTCTCTCTCCGTCTCTGTCTCTCTCCCTCTCTCTCTCCTGGCAAATCTGAGTATGAAAAATGAAACGAAACAGAATAATAAATGGATCCATTTTTTAATTTCACCGTCCTCTGCATGCACTCACTAATGTGTGCTCTACTTCGCTCGGAGTGTAGAAGAGAGAGAGAGAGACAGACGGACAGAAAATAGAAAAAGTAACAGTACATTCTGTTGTAGTAGTGAAGAAGAGCCACATTTCAAAATCACAGCTCCTCCTCTGTCATCCCGGCAGTATACATACTGCATTTTTAACATACAACTCCTCTCCTTATGAATACTTCCCCAAGCTTATTTCTATGTATAATCCTCTTGTGAGCTCATAATATAAAAATTTTTTGAGTGATAATTTGAAAATTGCAATTTCCTTGATTCTGTCTCTCTCTCTCTCTCTTCTCTCCCGCCGTCATCAGCCGAGGGAAGAAAATAAAAGAAATACATACATAAGTAATATGGAGGAGTCGAGGATTATTTTTACTCGTTCAACTACGGCAATACTATTCCCTATGAAGAAGAGGCAAATAGTATAGGGTGATATTTATAAGTACAACCATATGCATATGGGAAAAAGAGCATACGTGAGTACGTGTGCTCATGTTCAATTATGAAATGAATATTTTTTTCTCATCACTTTTTTTTTCTCTCTCTCTCTCACTCTCTCACTCTGTATCCCCCCAGAAAAAAAAATTATTTATTAAAGGTTCGGGCTAAAACTGCTTATCCCCACCTCAGGTCTGCTTCTGCTCTTCCACCCTCCGCCGTTCCCGTTTGCCTATAGATTTTTTGGACTAGTGACAAAGGGTATTGTGAGAGAGGAGCTTGTGTGTGCTTGAATAACAAATGATGTGTGTTGCATGGCGCTATTCTTTATGCAGGTTGCCACCAACTTTTGACAAGTGATAAATGTTATAATCTTCTGATTGGGTTCTCTCTCTCTCTTTTTTTCTTTCTCTCTCTCTTTCTCTCTCTCACTCTCTCTCTCTCTTTCTCTCTCTCGCTCTCTCCCTCTCGTCTCTGCCCTTACCAAGTCGACTATTCTTGTATCTCCTTATTGCAGACACATACATGGAGACAGAGAGAGACGGATCGAGAGAGATTCCAAGCCAACACCTGCAATCCCAAGTCGCTGTTCCCTTCCATCTCCGTCTCACTACCTTATGACCTATACGGGATGACTACCACATAGAATGGATCAAGGGAAAATGACGAATTAGCTCCCATCTTTTCCTTTTCAGAATCAAATAAAAAAAAAGTCGAGGGGAAAGCCCCTCAACAATACTGTTCCTTTATCATTTCCAAAGCACGACAATCTCCCATGTTGTGGACATTTGACGTTTGTGTTTTTGTTCATCGTCTTCTGGCTGGAGAAACCATCGTATGGATCGTCCCAGTTCCTCTTCACGGGCATGGATTAAAAAAAAGTTCCACAAATAATAGTACATTCACCATGGATTTATTTCAGAGTGGTGGGAAGTCATTGGAGCATTGACAGGATTTTTTGGGGGGAAGATGAAGGAATTTTTCCACGTGAAAAATTGAGGGGAAAACATCCGGGTGACTGCCTCATTTTCCCCCCTGTTAAACTCCACACCGTCCTTTAACTCTCAAAAAATATCCTATTTGATGACACAAGCTTTAAATATTTAGGATTTCTTCCAACCAAAAAAAAAATGAACAGAAAATTGTTCCAAACAGATGAAAATGTGTAAATATAGGAAAGCTCCATCCATTGTTAATTGACAAATGGAGGATGCGGAAGAAAATATATTGAGGGAAACGGGAGAATGAACTACATCAGAAGGAGCAAAGAGAAGAAAAACATGGCCGTTAAGGGTCATTAGTCCTTTAAAGAAAATCCCAATTAGTTGCCAATGAATTAGTACAAGTAAATCAGTACAAGTTAATTACCACGGAAGATACCATTTCTTTTTTGTCTGAAGGAACCAAAACCCAAAAAAGGGAAGATATATAAAAAAAAATTATTGGACCTACTTCGTCTATATATATTACTCCTACAAGACAACCCTTCCTTTTTTTACCCCCACTGCTACACATCCCCCTAATGCCTAAGTAATAGGAGCTTTTGTACGTCTTAGAAAATGTGTAGGAGAGATGGGGAAAAAAGGGGGAGGTGGAAATAAGGGCATTGTATGAAGAAGATAAACTTTGGTGGACTAAAATACTATGTGTATACGTATTTACTCTCTTATTCACAGAAGGTTGGATATAAAAAGGAGAGAAAGAGGGAGAGAGAGAGAGAGAGAGAGAGCGTTGGTTCGTTTATTTGGTTGAAATATTGCGACTTCACGGCATCGCACTCCTTTTGTCTCATCCATCATTTTGATGTCTTTGTTGGCCTCCATTAGCTATCCATCAAGTAACGATGCATGCACGCTGATCCTGCCTCAAAGAGAGAAGGCGAGAGAGAGAAGGAGAGAGAGAGAGAGAAAGAGAGGAAGAAAAAAACGAAGAAAAAACGCTCCGAGACTGTGAGTGAGTGCGAGAGAGAGAAAAAAAATTCTTCAATTTCATCCATTCAAAAAACAGAAAGAGAGAGAGAAGTACGTGGAGGCAAACCCTTTCCTTTCCATTATATTCTGTCGTGAATTACCTTTTCTTTCTCACATTGCCTCCAACCTACTGACTGGCTACATGCACGACAACATTTTTTTTACTATATATTCCTCCAATTTTTCTATACACTACCCCACTGTGGAGCTCAGACCACAATGAGAGGATTAAAAAAAAGAAAAAAGAGAGGAGGAGAGAAAATTCCATAACGCTCTTTCCCATAATGGAGAGAATTCAAAGGGTACAAAACGAGCCTTTAGAGAGAGAGAGAGAGAGAGAGAGAGAGAAGGGGAAAGCACGAAGAGAGAACGGGGAGAAAGGATGGAGTGGAAGATCTGGATTAAAATTCCTCTTATAATCATCAAAGAATGACAAAGCGAGGAATGAGACACTGAGAAAATCCACTACGCCTATAAAATTCTTGGGCACCAAAAAAAAGTTTTTTTTTTCTTTGAGAAAAAGAACAAAGTTGATCCCTCTTGAAGGGTGGGAACGGCGGGAAAAAATAATAAACATGTAGACATTTCTCCCCCGACATAAACTAGTGGATTTTCGTAAATTCTGAAAAGAGGAAGAACGTGAGATGGAAAAGGACTAAGAAAATGGGTAGACATATAAATCATTAAAAAAAGTTTGTTTCTGAATTAGAATTCAAAAATTATCACGTTTCTCTCTTCCCTCTGTCTCTCTCTCACACTCACACACCTCTCTTCATTTCTCCTCTGCCAAGCCGTGTTCCTTAAAGATGAGCTAAAAAGAATGGAGGGAAGGAGAGAAATATACGACGAAATTGAGAGGGAGAAAGAGTGAGAGACAAAGTGAGAGCTGAAGAGAGAGACAGAGAGAGAGAGATGAGAGCGGGTGTGAAATACATGTGAATGTGTGTGGGTATTTCATGGAGGATTGAAGAGAATTACTTGTGCTCAACCAAGGGAATCATTTGAGTAAATCCGAAAATCCAGCGTCAAAAAATCCGCCGGAAATGAAAAATCAGCAGGAAACCCGTGTAAATTCAAAAGGGACTGCCGAAGAGCATGAGGGATTTTAAAAGCCCTTCCTCTCTTCTCCTCTGCCACCTCCTCATCCTCCTCATCTTCCTCCTCATCTACCACTCCACACGCCCGGCTCAACTATACATTCTCTTCCCGTTGGAAGACATTGGATCTCCGAAAGGAAATGGAGGAGGAATGTTTTGTGGTGGTGATGAGAAGTAGAGAGAGAGAGAGGAGAGAAGAATAATCTTTTATGAAATAAAAGAAATCCAGTTTGCTTCTCATTTCCACGAAACCCCCTAAAAAACGGGAATGTCCAGGGAAAGAGAGGGGGAAAATAGCAATGAGAGCTTTTAATATTGAATAAAGGACTCAGAGGCTTGATTTGAGATGGATCCCTTTCTCCTTCTCTCCCTTTCTCTCTCTCTCTTGCTTTCTCTCTCGCTCTCTTCCCCTTTTTCTGCTCTTCCAACTCCTCTGGGCAAAGTAGTGGTCAGTTGGTGGGAAGGCGATGTGGTTCTTTTTGGGGGGAGAAAAGAGAGTGAAAGTTTATACATTTTTATGAAGAGCTTATAGAGAGAGAGACGAGAGAGAAAACAAGACTTACACCGGCAGGAAGGAGCGGGATCAAAAAGTATTTTCTCTTCCGCTTACCAACTTTTCCACTTCAACTGTCCATACGTAATTTCGGAATAATTTAAGACATACACACAAAAATATTGTACAAGGAAAGGATTTCTTTTTTTTTATTCTCCGCTTCACACGATTTCATTGAATTTCTTATGAGCTTCCAAGCCCTTTTCTCTTTCCGTTTTTTTCCTTCTCCAAAAGCCATGGAAAGTTTCCCTTAAAAAATCCGGCCTTTTGCTTTAGCTTCCTCCCTGTATTTTATTTTTTTTATCTTTGCTTTCTCCATGCAGAGGAGTCTTAGCCTCTAATCACGTATTTATACTGCCTTTAAATTCAATTCCCAATTCCTCATGATCCAAATCTTTCCTGCAGGTAGCCCACGTACTCATCTCCTCTCATCCTTCTCCAAGTATCTTCTGCTCTGGCCCCATAAAATATCCAAGACCAACCAGGAAAGGACGGGCTCAGGAGTGGATAAAATGCCCTTGGAAGAAAAAAACACAATTCTTTCCTTTTTTCCCCTCTCCATTTTCTCTCTCATAGTCAAAACAAGTGTTGACAGACCCTAAATTTTTAGGGAGTGGAAGCGAAGAAAGCTCCTTTCTTTCAAGCACCTTATTTTCCCCCGTGAAAAAAAAGGAGGAATTATTGTGCATGCAAAATCCAAATAAAAAATAATCTACACCTAAAGACCGGAGAAAGGAAAGGAGAAAGAGAAAGCATGGGAGGGAAGAAAATTAAATTCACCATTCTTTTCCAAAGGCGTATTACATACAGTTTGTGTAAAATAACCTTTCATCATGAAGAAGGAAAAAAATAATATATGTGAATCTTTCTTCTATCCCTTTTTTCACCCTTGTTCTTCCTTTTTTTTCTGAACCAAGAAAAAATATACACACATACGATGTTTCTTGTTTTTTCTCCTTTCTATCTCTCTCTCTTTTCTTTCTCTCTTTCACTCTTCCCGAAAGAAAAAAAGAAGTGAGAGGGAGAGAAAAGAATTATAAGCAAGTGCTTTTGACGTTTGCATTCATTTCTTGTTTACACTTGAGAACATGAAATGGCGTCATGTTCCTATAGGCCCGTGCAAAAGAGTACATAAATTACCATTACATACGCATTTTACCTTACATATAGCCTGCATTTACCATGGGTCAATAAGAAGACGTAAGGGGGAATAAGAAAGAAGAGGAAGAAGGAGAAGAAGAAGAAAGGAGGAATAATAATAAAAAAAACATCTACTGCTACTACTCCTTACTTTGTATTCATAGACTCTTACTTGTTTACTCTTCAGTAACCGCACGCATCCTTTTATCTTTTTTTCACTCTCTGGCTTGGTCAATGCGAATGATGAATTGCTTTTTCATGCTAAATATGTGAGTTTTCCCAGGGTTCACACTCTCCTATTGACTGCACATCCACTAGAAATCGCCAGTCGTGAGTGTAATTTTACTATGCTCACCCTCACTTTTTTCTTTGCTCTCTCTCTCTCTCTCGCCCTTTCTCTTCCTTTTCCACAGTTTCTCACTTGTACCCTCTCCTTTATCATTTCTTTTTTCTGCCTAATATATGTCCTCTCCTTTCCTCCTTCTTTCACCATACTTTCTCTCCCTTGTTTGCCTTACATATTCTTTCTCTTTCTGTGGGATTTTACATTTTCTTGTCTCAGATTGTATCTTCTTTTTCTGCACTTTCTTCACCTTTTCTCTCTCTCTCATTTTTACTCTGCTTAATCCATCTCGTTTCCTTATTATCTCAGTCCTCTTTTTTATCCTTATTATCTTATCCTCCTTTTTGTCTCATTCTTCCTTACTTCCTTTTTTCTTCTGTTTCCCCGGTCCAATTGCTCTTTTGCTGGCATGCCTTCCCTTTCTCCAATTTTGACCTCTTCTTCCACCACATTCAAGGCTTAGTTAGTGCATTTTAAATACCGTCAGTTACCAGGAAGAATCCGCGATATGATGTCTGTCTATGAAAATCAGTATGTGTATATATGCTGACACTAAAGCACGTGCAAAATTACAATTACAATCCACAGTTTTTTCTCTTGCCTCAAGTATTTCAAATAAAAATCCACCGACATTGAGGCATTCATTTTCGTCTGTATGTATGCTTGATTTTGGGAATCGCAGAATTTATTTTCCATAACTGCCTTTATTCGAGTCTCCAATTATCGTAAGAAGAACAAATTACGACTAAAAATATTCGAATACAGTCATGTATAGATTGAGAAGTATCCCATAATTTACTACATAGACAATCCAGAAAACTACCCGAAAAAGAATGGATGGGGGACAAAAAAACGGAGGGAGGATGAGAAAATGAGGAAGAGGATGGAGAGAGTAGAGGGATGGAATTGTGCAAAGATTCATTTTGCATGAGATAAATAAAAGGTAGAAAGGGAGGTAGAGCGAGGGAGAAAGGGAGAGAGAGAGAGAGAGAGAGAGAGAGAGAAACAAATGCGTTTCTTGAGAGTGGAATGAGTGATACATTATCACCACATGAAGACCCATGACTCATTGCCTAAATCAATAGCATTTGGCATGTAACAAATGTATCTCTCTCCTCGTTCCTCACACACATACACTTTCTCTTTCTCTCATTCCTCCGGAGTAGATATAGTCGGTGGAGTAACATGGGGAGGCAGAGAGAGATGGAGACAACCCGAGAGAGAGAGAGAGAGGAAGGGAGAGAGAGTGAAGAGACATTTATATGGTGAGAGTGAGAGAAAAGAGACAGAGTATGTGTGAGCGGGGGACGAGTGAGTTCCCGCCGATTCCCAGTGTTAATTAACCATGAAAAGATACCCAGTCCATGTAAATTAATAGTTATATGAGAGCGCATTTGGGTTTAAAAAAATAAAATTGATGTGAGGAGCATTCAGATTCTTCTGTGTTGGAATTAAATTAGTCTTGTACAACCTGATAGCATGTTGATTACGGCAAGTAATTGAGATTCATCCAACACGCGCCCAACACGGACAGAAAGAGGTGTGGGAATACTGGCATTGGGACAGACAAGACACAGCAGGATGCTGAGCAAATTCCACGTATTCCGATCCGCAGATTATTGATATAAATCCCTTCCCCATTCCTTGACGGGGAAAGGGTAAAGTGTGATAAATAAACATTTTTGGTCCTCCGCAGCACGTAAGATGGGCAAAATGGATGCAGATGAAATTGTCACCTGAGACACTACGAATCATAGCTGGTTCTACCGAAAAATTAGATAAATCCATGAAGTAAACTAATAAAATGAATAAATTCTGTAAATAATAAAAGAGAATAAATGAAATAAATAAATAAAATGGCTAAATGAAATAAATAAATAAAATGATCAAATGAAATAAATAAATAAAATGGCTAAATGAAATAAATAAATAAAATGACTAAATGAAATAAATAAATAAAAGATGGGGGAAGAAAATGCAGAAGCAATCTCCCCATTTTTTACGGGAGAGAAAGACGAGGAGAAAGAAAGAGACATCGTGAGTGAGGGAGAACGTGAGAGAAAAGGCAAATGGGAGGAAAGAGGGACATAGAGAAAGGGAGAAAGAGTGAAAGACGAGCATTTGGAGTGGGATATAATGGAAAATTTGGATAATGGCATTGGAAAAGCAGGACTTAAAAGGAGGGGCACACTCCCCATTTTGTGGGGCCCTTCTTTTTTTCTTTCTCTCTCTCTCTCTCTCTCTCTCTACGTAAAATGCAAGGAGAGAATGTGTGTGTTATTTTTTTTGCTCTGTCGTTTTTCGCTAGCTCTTTGCGATGTGTGATGTGAACTGATCATTAATAACTGTCGCGGTGTGTGACTCCCCATTCCTTCCTCCCCTTCCCTTCTCTTCCAGGACTAATACAACCTACTCCCTACTCCTTTTCTCTCCCGCTCTCTTCCTCTCTCTCTCTCACTCTTTTGAGGGAACGTGTGTGTACGTGTATTATAGGATTTTAGTAAATGCAAGTATGGGAGAGAGCGTTTTTTTTTTCGCTTGTGTTCCCCGTTGCAGTGTGGAGACAGGAGAGTGGCGGGGAGTAGTGGAGAAGCTCTATAATGTTCCTCTAATCTACAATAGGCTTTCTTCAAGTCTATCACTCTCGGATCCCCAGCCCAGCCTTTCCTTCCCCCCATTTGTTATTACTCCACTTCACTACTCTACTGGTTCGATTCATTCGCCAGTCCTCAATCTTGTTCTCCATTCATTCACCTTTTCACGTCCGAAATTTACGCCCTCTGCCAAAAAATCCATTACTCATTCTAAAGTAAATTGCAACCTATAGTTTATTTTGTCCAAATTCTCTCTCTCGCTCTCCCTTCACTTCCTTTTCTCATCCCTCCCTTCCACCCCATCTCCTTCTCCTCCCACCCCACAAAATATTCTTTTACCCCCTCCGGGTGAAAAAAAGAAAATGGAAAATGGATTATTCCTAATTCCATTTTCGATTCTAGTTCAGAGAACTTATATAAAATTCCTGTATAAAACTCTCTTCCCAAATTTTTGCTTCCATTCTATTGGCATTGTCGAAGTAAATAATTAATGGAATGACAGTACCTTTTTGAACACAAGGATTCTATAAATTAGACTTTAAAAACTCAATTTATGCTCATCAAGATCACTACATGCAAACACGACAAATTGACGCTAATTTTAAAGTTAAATAATATAATGAAATTAAACTATGAAATAAAATAATGAAGATAAAATGTACTAAATGATCGAGGACGTAAAGCAAAAATCGTTATTTGGTTCTTAAAAGGTTTTTCTCTAGGCAAAAAAACGAGTAGGAATTATAGTGAGCATTTGTACCGTTAGCAAGCCCCCAGGGGATGGATTACCTTCCGTAAAAATTAGCGTCCATGTAAGTAATCATTGCTTTTACGTCGTAATAAAACAAGAGAGGAGAAGGAATCCACAAGGGCCCAGGATGCCATTATTCCTCACCCACATACACAGGCAGACACGAGAGGCTATGCATTGATTTCAAATTTCAATTTAGGGAAAACTCTGGTAGTGGAGCTCAAGATGTGCTCCATCATTAGGAGAGGGAAAAGAGAGGAGGGAGAGAGAGAGAGAAAGAGAGAGAGAGAGAGAGGGTGAAAGGGAGAAGGAGAGACAAATTGGATGGAAATCATCATTAACCAACCTATCCGTTCTCTTATTACTCTTCTCCACCAACCATGCATCGTCTATCACCTACTGTTTACTGATGACTACTACCGCCACTATCCCCGACCATGTTTTTATCATATGAAAGTACCCGTCATGCACTAGGCCAAGTTACTCATTACCATTTTCCTATCTTTTTTCTCTCTCTCTCTATTTCTCTCTCCTCATCATCCTCTTCTTTCCTCAATAACCGACCCACAAATCTGGGAGTTATCCAACCGAAGACGAAGAAGAAGAAGAGGTAAAAGGAGAGGAAGCAGAGAGAAAGAGAAGGAAAAAGAAAATTGCTTTGGAGAAAGAAAATGGTGTTTTTTTACCCGGTAGCTCTTGATGTGTTTTTTATGATGGCTTGTTGGTCTCTCTCTCTCTTTCTCTCCCTCACAGTACATATAACATATTCGAGGCACATTTTTAAGGGAGAGCAGAGCTAAAGAAACTTAACTCCTTCATTCCTTACAGCCTCTACTACATGAAAATCTGAGCGGATCTGTCTCTTACGTGCAGCGGAGATGTATTAGCCCAGGATTTATCCATTAGATGATCCTGTGTAGCGTCTTAAACAATGTACAATATGTGAGCTCCAACGCGAGAGACAAAGGCCCAGGCAAGTTTAGGGAGTATTGTTGCTTTTCCCGAAAGGAAAGGCAGGAGGATGAGAAGGTGTGGAACTTGTACAAATATTATGGGCACGGCTTTTGATTTCAAAACAGAGAATAAATATGTACAACAAACTCATTTTCTCCCTCAAAGGATCCCCGAAAAAGTTACATCGGAGTTCAGGCACTTGCTTCAAAGGAAGATAATGGGGACCGGGAAAGGAGGGGGAACAAGGAGAGAAAGATGGATTTAAAGGTCGGCGGAGAACGAGGCAAAGACAAGAGTCAGAAGAGGCGAATTACTAGAAGAAGAATGAGCAAGTGAAAGAGTTAGAAAGGGTGAAAGAGAGAGCGAGAATCAGATTCGACAAGATGACGAGAGAAAGCACTAAAACGTAAGGAATAGAAAGAGAAAGAAAGAGAAAGAGAGGATATGAGAGAGAAACAGGATATGAGAGGGAAAGAGAGAGAAACAGAGGGTATGAGAGAGAAAGAAAGGATATGAGAGAGAAAGAGAGGATATGAGAGAGAAAGAGAGAGAAAGCGAAGATATGAGGGAGAAAGAGAGGATAAGAGAGAGAGGATAGGAGAGATAGAGAGAAAAAGAGAGGATAAGAGAGACAGAGAGAGAAAGAGAGGATAAGAGTGAAAGAGAGGATAAGAAATAAAAAGTGGAAAATCGCGGCAAAAAGCACGAAAGAAAGACAGTGATAAAAATATGCAGAAAGAGAGGAAAAATAGAGAAGACTCCGAGACGAGAGAGGATCATAAAGAGGGAGAAGAGAGAAGAGGATGAAATGTATGAGAGAATTTTGATGCTCAAGTTTCCTCCTGCTATCTCCAAATGTTTGTGTACGTCTTCACTTGTGCGTAAAAATCTATAGAAAAAATATTGAGCTTGAAGAAAGATGAAGCGAAACTGAGTCCTCCATTATCTATGTATGTACGTTATATACGTAAGGGAACGTTGAGAGATTTCCTTCCTTTCAGGCAAACCGATTTGGTTTCAAGTCTCGCGAAATATGACCGGAGATGAAAGAAAAGAGCAGGAAAACCGAAGAGGAAGAACCTCATAGAATAACCACAAGAAGAAATCGCTTTTCCACATACAACTACATTCAGCCATCCCTTCTCTCTCTCTCTCTGTCTCTCTCTCTATCTTTCTCTCTCTCCCTCTTTCTGGTACTTGCCTCGACAGGAGAGAAAAAAAGGGGGAAATAAAGGGTCCCACTTTCACTCTGTACTTTTCAAAAAAGAGAAAGTTATCATTTTTCCTCAACAAAAATTGTACACAAGCACACATTGCTCCTCAATCTTACCACATCCATTTCTGGAGAGTATAATACTTGAGGCGGAAAAAAAAATTGGGAGCTACTAGAAAGGAAATAGCAATTGACCCCAAACTCCATCCACATCGCTCTTTTTCCTTTAAAACATTGAAGTGTGTTTGAGGCAGGTACTGACAGAGAGAACTTGCCTTAATTTGGTAATAAAGATTTGATACTGTGGAAATATAGGAGGGGAGTGTACAGGAGGAGAATTCTACAATGAATGAATGCATGGCTTGATTGCTCTGGTGCTGAAACTCACTCAAACTAACTGGGACTAAAGCAGGGAGGAGAAACACGAGGTTGGGACGATGAAACATTAAAATTCAATCTTGGCTTCCTTTTTTTTATTTGACGAGAACAAAGTAGATGGGGATTATTTTTTCAACATACACATAAGATGTAATGACCAAAAGGATTTTCCGCCGCAAACAAGCACCCCCATCCCTTTTCAAGGCAGTCCTTCCTCTACAAATCAAGGAATGGGAAATCCAAGAGAGACGCGAGAGGCAACGACGGAAAATGCGAGAATACAGAAGAGATGAAAAGTCAGAGAGAGACGCGAAAGAGAGACTCCGAAAAGAGAGAGAGAGAGAAAGGAAGAAGGAAAGGAGAGAGAGATTAGAGAAGAAAAGAGAGAAAAGAGAGAGAGAAGATGAAAAGGAAACAAAGAAGAAAAAAAGGCTTCGGAGGAGAATGATGAGAGACATTTCTTTTGAGGAGATTGATTCAAAATGAGGGTGAAGTTCATGAATTTTGGATCAACCAATTTTTTCCTCACTTCCCTGCCGTATGAATTATTTTTTGACCATAATTGCATTACAGGGACTTCCCACTTCACACTCGAAACACATGCGGGAAGCTCTCATGAGCCAGTACGTCGTCAGGGAAGCTGGAGAGTCTGTAAAAAAAATTATTCTCATCCTCAGGAATTCTCCAACAACTCCCGCTATTTACAACGGGAGTTCTTTTTTTTCTGAGTAGTATTAGTACATGGTATAGTAGTAGTACAATGCGAAAATTCGAAATGAATTTAATTTTACGTTGAGAGTATAAAGGAGGAGATGGGAGGGGAAAGAAGAGAGAGAGAGAGGGAGAGAGAGAGAGGGGGAGAGAGAGGGAGAGAGGGAGAGAGAGAGAGAGAGGGAGAGAGCGAGAGGGTGGGAGGGAGGGTGGAGGGAGAGAGACTAGGAGTTGTCGAGTTTTGTGGTGGTGAAAAGACGAAGGCAAAAGAAAACGGATCGCGTTGACTTTGATGGAGAGTGAGCATTAATACACGTTAACCAAGGCGAATGCAGTTCCCATGCTTTTGTTAAATGAGCCCTGCACATATCATCGTGTGAATAATGACTTGACTGTCTATCTCATATGTCAAATCCATCGGCAGCCTACCACCACCACTACGGCTACTCTCTCTGTCTCTCTCTCTCTCTCTTTCTCTCATCCTATTATTTCCCTTGCTATATTTTCCATCCTACTTTACAGAGATCCCGAGTCGTCGTCGACGACAACTACGAATACCAATGCGACGGCAAAACCATTTCGCACTCTCCCCACTACTATCACGACTATTATTATCACTATTACTTCTCTTATGTACTTTGGAGAAGAGCGAGGGAAAGCGTGTGTGTGTGTGAATTCAGCAAACTTAAATTTTCGACCATTGTGTACATTATTATATATAGGAAGTCTCTCTCTCTCTCTCGCTTTCTCTTTCTCTTCACTGATATAAGCTTGAAACTTAAATTTACATTATCCTCCGCTTTCTTCCTTCACTTTTCTCTTTCTTTCTCTATCCCTCGCTTTCTCTCTCTCTCTCTCTCTTCGTCTCTCTCTCCGTCTCTCTTCCTTCTCTCCCACTTTTCCCTCGCCTCCTCATCTCCTCTTTGTACCTCTCTATCCCTCAGTGCTCCTCTCCGTCCCGGGTACTCCTCCTCAATTTATACTGGCTGACAACAACATGAAAAACAATAATGTGCCCTTTATTCAGCACTCACTTTCACTCTTTGCTCTTCTATCTCTCCCTCTCCCCCACTTTAGAATTTACATTCCTTTGTTAGCAACATTTCCACATCTCTGTCTGTCTCTCTCTCTCCCTCTCCATCCCTCCCTTCATCTCTCTCTCTCTCAGGCCCTTTCTCTCATCCTGTCTTTCTCCATTCTGTTGGCCCGGAATCATTTGATATTCCATACAAGGAGCGTGGCTTGCGACAGTTACAGATTTTTTACTACCGTAATACATCAAGGCACTCTCGGATTTTATCCGAGCTAATAGCCTCCGATGAATGTGTGACGAGACTACCTCTTCTCTTCTTACTCCCAGAGAGAAAGACCAAAAAACCTAACACCACAGAGTGAGACAGTATGAGGCAAGAAATATGGAGAGACAGAGAGAAGGAAAAACACAGAATGCCTCTTCATGGTTTTAAAGCTTAATGCGCTGAAAAAAAATTTGTATCAAGCTTCTGTCATTACTTTATATCCAACTTATGCGGAAGGTTTATTGGGATTTTTTTTTATTCAAGGCGGACGCCCTACCTGAATCCGGCAGAGGTTGATATTGTTGCATCCATCCAATTCCGTGTGAGAAGGAAACCCTTCCACGGGGAGTCGAAGGAAGAAGGACTACAAAGGAAGAAAAGGACAGACTGGGATGAGAGTGGAGGAAATGCGTTTACAAATAAAAACATGGAATTAAATGGGAAAACATGTCGATTAGTGACAAATGGGAACAGAAATGATAACAATGCACCAATATCTCACCATCCCACAATCCGACCCATTCTTTTTCCTCCATCTTTTTTTTTCTCTGTGCCAGCCCTTTGGGATTGGCAAGACGCTGGGTGGAAATTGAAGTTTTTTTTGTCATGCAAATGTCTATAGGTACATTTATATAGCATTAAAAAAAAAGAAAGATGAGAGATGAAGACCAAAGGAAGAGAAGTGAGAGATGCAGAACATGTGAAGGAAGGGAGAGGAGGAGAACGGCGTTTGCAGGAGGGATCGAGAGAAAATGAGAGAGAGATAGAGAGAGAGAGAGAGAGAAAGATAATTCTCGTTGTTGGTTTGTTATGAAATTATAATTAAGATAACACTATAGGACGGCACATTTTACATTGTGCATTGTGTATGTCACAAGAAGAAGCGGGGGCCGTCATTACATGTAATGAGAACTCTGGCTGTGAGCACATTACTCATTCCGCCGTCTTCAGCCTACAACAATGTGACGGCTTTTCTTCTCTTTATTATTATTATCATCATTATTATCACTTTTATTATAGCACACACTCTACCACTACCAAACTACCAAAGCAGCACTGGAAACGACAAGAGAGAGACATCAGAGGAAGAAAGAGATGCGCACATCCTTTCCAAGACATATTACATTGTTGTGTTCCTTCCCTCTTCCCGCACCTACAAAAAAGTACTACACGTCCCCTGTACGTATGCTCAAAAAATCTTTTCTGTGAGTACACATGTACACCGCACGCGAATATGCATTAGAGATAGTATGCCTATCTGTGGGTACATGCAATACAAAATACTACGTAAGTATTTGTACAGAATAAGGAATAGAGAAAGGGGTACCGTTCAACCATGTTTTTCTTCGAGGCACTTTAACCATTGTAAAGAGGGCGGAGGGAGAGAAAGGTACCAGCAGGAGTAAATGAGTTAGAGAAAAACAATAGCCGGCAGGGAGAAAGAGCAAAGGGACAATGAGGGGGATTAGAAATGGAGGACAGCATATGAGAAAGAGAGAAAATAAGAAGAAATAGGGAGAAAGGAATAGAGATGACCGGGAAAGAGAATAAAATAATCAGAAAGAAGGGTAAAGAGAAGAAAAAACATAAAGGGAAAGAGAAAGCAGAAGGAGAAAAATGAAAGAGGAGAAAAGACGTTTGATGAAAGAGAATGAAAGGAAAAGAAACGAGAGAGCAGTCGGAGATAATGCAAAAACAGAGAAGAATAAACCGAGACAAATGAGAGAAAAACAAGGAAGTTGAGAAAGGGAACTGGGGAAGAATGAAAAGAGAAAGACAGAGGGAAAAGAAGAGAAAACGTTGAATTAAAGAAGAAGGAGAATTGGTTTTTTATCAGAGAGATAAAAAACAAAAGCTATAAGTGACGATGGAAATCAAAAGCGATAAGGAAAGAAGAATGAGATAAAGAGAAAAATATAATAAATAGCGAAAGGAAAGCGGGATGAGAAATACTAAATGAAAAGGAAAAGGAGTAGAGACAAACAGCACAGAGAGAGGCGGAGAGAGCTAAAGAGAGACAGAGAAAAGAAAGAGAGAAAGAGGAAGAATATGGAGAAAGAGGGGGAAATAAAGAAAGAAATCTAGAGAGCAGATAAAGAACCAAAAAAGGAGGGAAAATTGAGCAGGAAACCCAGGGAATTCTTTCAGACTGTATCGGTCTCAAATAATAATAATAATTCCTTAATCATTTCAGATGCACAAAGTAAGAGAGGAAGAGTTATGGTAGAAAAAATGTTTACAAAAAAATAATAAAAATAATACATTATGGTATTTGGAATACATGCTCTTCTTTTTTTTGTGCCCATCTTTTTGAAACCTAATAACAAAGTTTGAAGCGTAAAACACGCAACTGGATCATCATAAAATGTGTGCATAGGTCCAAGGGGAAAAAGGTAGGAAATATGGAATATAGTACTAGTTAGTTCATACCCCTCCCCCTCCAAACAAAAAAAACAGATTCCCCAAATGTCTCACTCCTCTGACCACTAACTAAATCTCATTTCCTGTTTACAAAAACACGAGAACGACGAGTATATTTTTTACAGATTTTGTCCCTCTTTGTTTCGCATAGAAAGCGACTAGTACATAGGTATAATTTGCGCAAAATTTTGATTCGACACTCCATGAAAAAGGAATTTCACATGAATTTTTGGAAGTTAGCTGAAACATTTGTTCTTTTTTTTTGTAGGAGGAACAAAAAAAATCAAAACAAGCGGAAATTACTCTTGCATACAAATTAGAAAACAATTTTGAAATTTCAAAAAAAAAGTAAAAGAACGGGGCATTTGAATTTTTTCTCTTTTGCATTTCCTCTTCACCTGCTTTCTCTTATTCACCGCCGTCTGCGTGGGAATCTGCAAGAGGAAAAGCCGGGGGAAATGTACAGAATCAAAATAATCTCGGAACCGAAGGATTAAATCACATAAAATACATACCATGAATGTAGGAGGATGAAAAATGGGAAGAAAAATCAAATATGAAAAATTAACAAACGCAATGATTAATTAGGTTGAAAAGTTTTTGTGGCGGCGGAATACAAATTAAAAGGGGACTTTTTTCAAAGCTCATTTCCATTGGGACATTAAAAGCTTGTAGGATAATATAGGATATTATGTAGAAGGGCAATTTCTTTGGGGGGTGGTTTCAGAGGTTGGGGAGGGGCGAAGTATGAAAAATTGGAGGGAGAAGAAACCGCATGGAAAAGAGATGGTTTGTAATAACAAAAATAATCAGGATGGAAGCTATAACCCCAAGGTTATTACAGGAGATCTGTATGTATTTTGTCTATAACATCTTCTCCTTTTTTCCCTTTTTGCTTCTCTCTCTCTCCCTCTTTTTATCTCTCTCTCTCTCTTTCTCTCTGACTCTCTAGTCTAATGCAGGGCAGAGTTATAGAATAAGAAAAAAAGTGTTTTTTGGCGTCAGCTATGTCACCGGTTCACCACCATGAAGCTATGATGAATGAGTTTTTACGCCAGATGTTAATTGGCACGGCGGTATGCTGCGGGATATAGTTGTGACTAAAATATTCTTCAAACCGTGACAAACACGGAATTTCGCAACCTCGTGCGATTCCAGTTTGCGTGAAGCTGAACAGAGGCTGAAAAATGTCAGTATGTGTGCGTTTATGTGTACACACACAAAACTAACACATTACTTATTTTGTACATACCTTCATAAGAATACCCTTGCATTTTCCAATGAGAGTAAATGAGATTTTGCTTCCACACACATATCACGCCTGTAGTATGTGCCTTACCCCGGCAAAGGGTAAATGGATAAATGTAAGTAAAACACTGAAAGGTCTAAAGTGAAATAGGGACAAAATACGTATTCTCCACCAATAATTTGTCTCTTTTTTTGAAGATTTTTTTATTCAGTTATATTTATTCTCTTCCTTACGTTTGTTCCACTCAATCATAAACAGGTTGAGACAGATGCACCTCTTCTTTGCTTCGTCCTTTCCTCCGCTTTGCTATAAGAAAAATGCTGAGAGCAAAAAAATAAAATCACGAGCGCTTTTACAGCTCCTCTTCCTTTTTTCAAAACAAGGATGAGACTATTCTTCTCGTCATTACCACATGATTTCATGTACAAATGCATAAAACATCAAGAAATGGATGCCAACCTTGTTTTTTTACACAAAAAGTCTCTTTCCCCCATATTTCCGTGTTGTGCATCACGTTTGGACAAACTGATACGATTCCAATTGAGAAGGAGCTCAAAAAATGTGGTGTTTGTACAACGCACAAAAAATACATGTGAAAATGTACATGCTATATGTAGAGGAGGAGAGGGAGGGAAAAAATATTTTTTTCAATGTTCTTCCCGACACCCAGGAAGATTTATTTATTCACTTAAAGAAACGCATCCATTGCCGGGCACAAATCCAAACTCTCCTAATTACCTACTTCACAAATCTTCCTTAACTTGAATGCTTTCAGTTTCTCTCCTGCTACAATTTTTTTTCCTGCACATTCTTCTTCTCTTGTATTGTTACTTCCCCTGTTTCTTCATATCTTCAAGGCGGCACGCCAAACACCCGCGGACGGGGATTCTCCCGAGGAAAAGTTGTTTGAACGCTACACAAACATCAACATTCAATATTTTCAGCACAAAAAAATAGTATGTATGAGTGGAGAGGATTTAAATCTGTACAAGCAAGTTACATCAGCTGATCTTGATGAGGAGGAAGTCTCACCGGCGGCGGCACATGGAGTCTAACTCAAAAGAACACCGACCTAGAAGCATTTTCCGGCAATAAATTAAAAGCTCTTTAAGTTACCGCTTTACGCTTTTAATCTCAAAAAACCCACTGAAAAAGACATTCTTCATTTCTTTAACACTCCCACGCAACGGCATTGGGATGCCAATTCTTATGATTGCGGCGTCAATCCTCGGCTCATACATACATTAAATATAGTGGAAAATATTAATTGAGAAGCTATGACCCATTTTACCGTTTATTTGTTCTCATTGTTTTTCTCGATACAATACAATAATGCGTGAACCCATTGCGTGGGAAAAAACTCCACAACTACAGGCTTTTACGCCGTTCAAATCGGCTTTCCATTTGCTTTTCAATGGCTGATTGAAAAACAAAATAAAAAAGGGAAGAATCGATGAAGATGCAGCATAACGAAAAATACACATGATTAGGAAGTAGATAGAGAAAGGTTAGAGTCATCCTTATGGAATTAAACGGCTGCATGTCACATAAAATTAACTAGGCATTGGAAATAAATTGAATGTTAGTTTGAATCACAAGTCCCTGAGAAACTAAAGGCAAGGCATTTATAAAAACAGAAGAGGAGAAAAAAAAGTAAACTAAAAACTGACAGAGAGGAATATATAAAAGGAGTGGAAATAAACAAACAGAGAGAGAGAGAGAGAGAGCAAAAGAGAAAAGAAGAGAGCAAAATAGAGAGAAAATAATAAATTAAATACGATGTGATAAATACTTTATCTCTTTCCTTTTCTCTTTTTCTCTCTTCTTTTCTCTTTCTCTCTCTCCTTCTCTTTTCTGTCTCTTCTTTTCTTTTTTTTTCTCTCGTCTTTTCTTTTTTTTATCCTCTTCTTTTCTCTTTCTGTCTCTCCTTTTCTTTTCTCTTTCTGTCCCTCCTTTTCTTTTCTCTTTCTCTCTCTCCTTTTCTCTTTCTCTTTCTCCCTCTATTTTTCTTTTTCTGTCTCTCTACTTTTCTTTTGTCTCTCTCCTGCTCTTTTTTTATCTCTCTCCCTGTCCTTTTTCTCTTTCATTTTCTATTTTTTTTCTCTTTCCCTCTGTCCTTTTCCATTTTTCTGTTTTATGTTCTCGTTTTCTCTGTCTGTATCCTTTTCTCTCATATTCTCTAGTGCTATGCTTTCTCTCGGTATCCCGCTCCTTCTCCCTTTTTTTCTCTGCTTTCGTTTTTCGAAATTTCTTGGCTTCAATTGTTAAAACTAAAAGAATTTTGAAAAAGAGAAAGGATGAAACTGGAATGTGAAAGGGCATTTTTTGATGGTGTGGGGGAAGGTGAGAAATGAGATAGCGGGAGTGTGGAGAATGAGGAGGGGAATTTGAAAATCATGGAAGCCGGTGGGAGGGGAAAGAGTACGTGTGGAGCGTGGTAGATGTCTCTAAGGGGATGATGGGAAGCCATTAATCACCTCCGCCGGCTCAGGCTGTCCTTTCCCTTTCAGTCAACTTTGTCCATGTAGAGGACTCACGTGAGGCTTTATTTTCCAGTGAACAACCTCCTTCCAATTCTTCCTCTATACCCCCATTTTTTTCACTGCTTATCCTTTTTTTGTTACTTTCGTCGTGTCGTCTCAATACTGTCACTCAGACTTTGGCTGTCAGTCATACTTAGCCGTTTACTGAGGAGGATGCAAGTAAACTTTACTGGTTGGTGTGGTGAGCATGAAGGGGTGAAAATTATTGGAGCTAATTGCCAATCATTTTCAGAATCTTGGAATTTTGTCTTTTTTTGTTTCAAAGGTGTGAAAGCTAGAATATTCATTTGCTCCAATGCTTCTGCTGTTTTGATGTATTATTGACAACATTTGTTGTCAAAGTATACTGTATTCCTGCGTTAAAATGAAAGATGATCGTTTTTAGCTTAATTTTTTCTATTTTAATTGCGTTTATTTTATTTTGCTTGTTTATTTGTAATTTTTATTTTCTATTTCGTAACTTATACATTTGAATGCTAGAATTTCACATCAGGTGTCACCAGAATCCTGGTTTTACTCACTTTTTGAGCAAAAGCTATCAAACTATTTTTTCCCAAATCAATTGTACATATACGTGCATACGTCAATAATACATTTAAAAAAAGAACATCTTCGGGGGAAATTACAAAATGTTACAATAATAAAATATTAGTTCATTTTTAAAATGTATTTTTTCCAAAAATGTTCACTCATTGTTCACTCATTGCTATTCAAAACCGCTAGAATTCTATGTTATAAAAACAAGAATTTAGATCGAGAGAGTATGGTAGATCAGTCAATTTTAAAGCTCCCGCGTGCCTTATGAAAAGTCGGTAAATAATATGGAAAACATACAGTTTAAAAACTATAGTTTTTTTACTACCGTTAATTCTTAACATTCAAATTGTCGTACTAATAATTCAGGAAAATTCTACGTATAGGAAATAAAATAAAATGTTCCTTGTCTCTTATATTTCCAAGTTAAAAAATGCCACCGTATGTACCTAATATCTTCCTCATTCCCTCCGAAGGACGTGTGAGTATTATGAAAACAAACAAATAAAGAATCTAACGATAGTCCCAGAAAAATATATTATTGAGCAAAAAGTACATGACACACGCATTTGAAAATATACAAGGTCTTGGAATCCTGTTTTTCCTGCATTAAAGCATAGAAGAGGAGGAGGGGTATATATATGTATATTTCATAGGGAGAGTTTTAGATAAAAATGGTGCGGTTGAACACGGAATTAAGCTCCCTGGCCCATGTTTCCCTGCCACCACTTATATCACCGCACTGCCGCTCACAATTTACTCCATTCTAATTCTTTTGATAGCGGAATACGCACTCATATACTCTCCTACATACACTTGTATAGTGGAGTAAAAAAAGAAGTGGTATGAAAAGAGTTTTGGGTGAATGCGAGCGGTTGTAAACGCTCTGTTTTGAAGTGCATACATATGTGTAGCTACATATAAATAGGTCTCCCTGTGAGTGTGTGAAGTAGTTACATGTAGAAATTTTGAGATGGTGAAAATCCCCCAACTTACTAGTAACATAGTCGCACGAGGGGGGAAATGCTGTCGTTCTTTCCGGGGAAGACTTGGTGAAAAATGGATTGTCCGTCACAGGGAGGCATTGCTAATGGTGAAACCGTGTCCGGGTGACATTTGATTGTAAATCACAATACTCGGGGATTGATTTCTATGCAACTTTTCTTGCATTACCTAGGTTTACTTTCACTCCCAGGTTGACTCTCTCTCTCTCTCTCTCTCTTTCATCTTTCCCTGAAAACTTCACTCCATAATATGCAAACTCCGAAAACCTTTCTCTCCTCCGAAGTTGCATGCAATTCTGTAACAACTTCCCCCTAAAAAAATCTTCATACTCCAAAAAAAAAGAAGAATATTCCACACACTATACCTACAATGGAATGTTGAAATTTTTGACGGTACAAGTATTCAGTAAACAAGAAAAAATTGGAGAAGTGTTCCATTATATAACTTTCCCTCCTCCACCTACACTTGTGCCACTTATGTCCCATCATTTATCACCCTCATGCACAGGTTTTTGTAGGTGACACCAATTACTTGTATATTGAATTATTATTATTTTTTGGTAATAATTAGGATTTCCTACTAATTCTCGAATTAATAGGACAAGAACATTTATTATTCAGGACCATGGAGGGATTCAAAAGGGGAAAAAAATCTGCACAACTTTTTTTTCTACTTTGTACAGAAGAGAATTTATTTATAGGAAAAAAATGTATAAATCTCGGCGTCAAATTCCTCTGGTGAACGTACGTGAGGGAAGATACAAATACCCTTTGTGACAAGCGGGAATAGGAATAGGGTAAAAAAAATCAGAAGAAAGAGAGAGAGAGAGAGAGAAAGTATGCAAAAAGGAGTGCGGGATGAGAGCCATGTACATCCCCAGGAGAACATCAGAGAAGCAACTGCGGCACTTCTTTTGAGAAGCTTGAAAGGTGTCAAACGATTTAATGACTGTCAAATTGTAACAAATTTATTTGCTTATGTGTAACTCAACGATTTCAAGTGTGTGACCATAGTGTGTGCCAACTTCCCCTTCGTCTTTAGGAAAGGGGCAGAGGAAGAGGAAGAAGAGCCAGAGGCATTGAGAGAGCTTCTGAGGACTGACGGAAGGAGAGTCAAATGGAGTGAAGGGAAGAGTTGGATGCAAAAATAAAATTCACCTGCTCTTTCATCTTCATTCTGTCCTCTCCTCCTCTTCTCTCTCAACCTCCTTCCCGGCAAAGCTGGGAGCAAATCTAGACAGAAAAAAATTTGCATGGAATAACATCCTATAGTATTAGGTGGTTTTTCACTCCGTCGTAAATACCGAAAGACTTGCATACTATTTTAGATCAATGTTCGAAAGCATGAAAATGAATTGTAAATAAAAAAAAATATACAAAATAATTAATTCTCCTCTCCAACACTTAACATGTTGGATCAAGGGATAACAGGGGGCACTTTCCCCGGATTTTCTCCGTACAGGGTGGAAAGTGAGTCAAACAGGCGGCAGATTGTGATTATGTCTTGATTTGTATTTGCAAAATACAAACTGCGTCGCAACGGAATGGCGTTATAGGTTTGTAGCATTACGGGCTGTAATATGTGTGGATAAGTATGCAGATACAGGCGCAAGAATTATATTTGAATATATGTGTACATACGTACGTATTTACCAATGTGTAGTTGATATTTATACAATCATGATTTCGGTCAGGAGACACCCGGTAGAGAAGAAACATTGGAGAGAAAGAGAAAAACACAAAAATCGAAAGCCTTCTCGCTCAGCTGTTGAGTTCCACATTGAAAGAAATGATGAGCGAGATAGGTAAAGAGAAAGAGAGAGAAAGAGAGAGAGAGAGAGAGAGAGAGAGAGAGAGGAAACCCGAGAGAGTGAGACCACCGTGACATTTGGCAATTTCGTCTATTATCAGTATGCAAGCTGACTCCTTTGAAATGCAATGGAAGCTCGTCCAACTCCTTTCCGAATTTTTCTCAGCTGTCCTCATCTCAAGAAATTTCCCTTCAACCATTTTAAATCCTCCCAACTCAAAAAGTGAGAGCTCCATAATATATTTTAAATATATTTAGCAAGTATTTTATTCATCAAGAAAAAAATAAATTCTGAATTCATTAATACCGGAGACAGGAAAAGGATTAATCTTTTATTGGGATTACATGTGTGCATATGCATCTATGCATGCACGTGTAGAACAAATGGTAAGGAATCTGGACCCAGAAATGAATATGAGTCTTCATGTTCCATGCACTAGTGGAAATCAGTCAAATTTTTAGCTCTCTCACTCTCTCCCTCAAGGAAATTTATGTGACATTCTCCATCGTTCTGCTTGCCCTGTATCACGCTCCGCTTCTAGATTACTAAGATTCTTTTCCAGCTACACTCTTTGTGTGACTCCTCATGTTTTTATTGGCTTACCTTTTTTTTCTCACTCTCCCTCAGAGTAAACTTCCATACTTCAAGCTTCCATGCTCTACTGTACTAATATGTTTTCCCCGACCACCAAACAGGAATTACTCATTCTCGTTTGGTGCAGATGCCAGTGAGAGAGAGAGAAACCGACAGAGAGAGAGAGAGAGAATGAGAGAGAGAGAGAGAGAGAGAGGAAACAGTATGTCTTCAACCCTTTCCCCCTCCAAACCCTCGCCCATCTTGTCCTCAGATTGGATTGTAATGATACAAATAAAAGCAATAGCAAACAGAAGCTCTGTCACTGCACGGCAAAGATCCTCAACAGACTTTTCATTAATTTCCCCAATAGTCTACTTGTTCGGCTTTCCTCCTATTCATTGAAAGGCATTACAGGGGGCTGGGCTCCTCGCATTTGCATGTACACAAATAGAGGAAATCCTCACAAAAGCTCCTTTATTTACCTGGGAACTATTTTTTCCTCACAATATTATTATTATTTGATGCCCCGGAAAAAGCTCATGAACTGATGTGCATTTAAACAATCATTTGGAGGAACATGCTTCAACCTCACGCAGAACCTAAAGCTTGTTTTCACGACGGAAGTCAATTTGTGGGGAGGATCTTTGTTGTTTTTTTCGGTGAGTAACGTCAAAAGACTTGAGAAAGTGCTTTTTCCCCCCTTGAACTCCTCCTACGATGGCATGGACAAGATTTAAGAGATTGAATGTGTATTTTGTTTTGTCCCGGGATTTCCTTCCGGTTCTTCTTTCTCCCCTAAAAGAAAATTCCACCTGAAGCTGAAGCCACCCAAATGTGTGTGATGACATCCAAGCGTGAAGAAACTGAGATTTTATGAGGTTTTCATGTTTACTTGTTCCCCAATTGCTTGTTTTTGAACGGAAGAGAATCCACCAAGATCACTTCTGACAAAGCACTTGCTAGTGACGACAAAAAAAATTTGTGGCAAGGTGATAAATAGCAAATTATGCATTTCTTCCCATGATTTGTATATTATGTGAATGAATGAGCCAGCAGAAAAAGTGTCTTTTTTCGAGGAATTTTACTCTCAAATAATTATTTTTTGTAAATGTAAGTTTCTCTGGTCCCGTTATTTTCCCAATTTTTTCCTCTCTTTTCAAATTGGAGAAGAGTGTAAAATGAACAGGTTTTTAGAAAAAATCCTACAAAAAAGGGAATGAAATTAATTACTATTAGTGAGAGAGATAAAAAATTGAGCTCTTTCATTCCTTGTGAGGGAAAAATTCAAGAGGAGACGCGGACTCCTTTCTCTTGTGTTTGCATGCATAATTTATATTATGTACGGGAGCTCTTGTCTGTGCAACGTGTCCACCCGTTAATAATACACGCTTCAGAAAAGCTCATGTACATGGTCCACTTGAATGCATTGACATTTTCGGAAAGAAACTATACAAAAAGGAGATGAAACACACTTGTAAATTTAATTCCTTCTTCTACCACATCAAGGTTGGCTAATTAAAATGGGACTCAGTGTACCATACGAATTTCCTGGAATTTCTCGTCAAAATCCCTGAACTTTTTCCACGCTCTCAGTCTTTCCACTCACATTCTCTTTCTCTCTCTCTGTCTCCCTCTCTGCTGCCGCTTTCCACACAATTTATACAAAGTTTTTTTCCCTTTAACTTCCTACCACTCGTCCAAACCAATCGACTTTTCCTGTCCTCAAAAAGTTTCTCACTATCAAACAATTTTCTCCTTGTCCCTCAATCTCACTCTCTCTCTCTCTCTTTCTGCTTCATCTTCCCTTTGCGGCGAATCACTTCTTCTTTCCTACAATCTCCTCTCTTACGCCTTATTGCTTTAATTACTTTCCTCTTATGTCTTCTAGTATCTCTCTACGTTTCTCTCGAATCCGATATCATCCTTCTCGATCGTTCTCTTTTCTCTCCAGATATAATTTTTAGATTCCTTAAAGCTGTTTTTTGTCTCCTCGTAGTCGTGTTATCTTTACTCTCTGTAGGTTCGTCTCTTCAGTTTCTCTTTTTATCTGTTTAGTTTTGTCTCTTCAGTTTCTATTTTTCGCTTTAGTTGAGTCTCTTCATTTTCTCTCTTTAGCTTTGTCTCTTCAGTTTCTCTTTTTCTCTGTTTAGTTTTTTCTCTTCAGTCTCTCTCTTTCTCTTTAGTTTTGTCTCTTCATTTTCTCTCTTTAGTTTTGTCTCTTCATTTTCTCTCTTTTCTCTCTTTAGTTTTGTCTCTTCACCCTCGCGTTTTCTCTCTTTAGTTTTATGTCTTTAGTTTCTCTGTTTCTGTCTTTAGTTTAGCCTCTTCACTTTTCCTCTTATTGTCTCTCTCTAGTTCGCTATCAATAGATTAGACACCAAACTTCCAAAAAGAATGTGCATCTATTGTACATTTCTTTTGAGGTTGTCCTTTAAAAAAATTAAATATCCAGTTCATTTTCCCTCCTATTTCCTTTTTTCCCCTCCAAATCACTATTTCCCTCAGTGATTTCCAAATTTTGACACCCACTTAACCAGATTTTGCTCATTATGGAAGTGAATAAAGGAGGTGAATTGTCTGTAATTACTCATCGACATTAATCTAAGGCCAATTACCGCTACCACCAACTTGAAGATTTGGGGGAGAGAGATTTTTGTAGCAAGAGGAAAATCAAAGGAAGAGAAGAAGGCGGCCGAGATATAAAAAAAACCTCGTTGATAATATTTCTCGGAACTGGCTCGTCAGGGATAGAACAATGTGATGAAAAACAGAAGAGACTGAGATAGAAATATAAAAAAAGACATGTATAAAGGGGAGAGAGAGAGATGGAACCGAAAAGACTTAAGAAGTTGTTACACTTCTCTCTCTCTCCCTTTCTTTTCTCAATCATAGCAGCTTTATTCTTGTGAAAAGCATATGGCTTGTCTCCTACATAGTAGACGCATTGTGACGGAAATTATACTACGTGTGGTGTATAAAAAGGGAGAAGAACAACAGTGAAGATACGCATTATGGGAATAGTGTTTTTTTCGCTTAAAAAGGAATAATATATGTATAAAAAGAATACGGGGGAAGAGGGGCCTTCCATTCCACGTATGCATGTAGCGAAAGGGGTATCATCACCCCGTTTATTACAAGGAAAAGGAGGAGGATCAAAGGATGGTGTATTATTTCTATTGAACTCTCATAATGTAAAACATGCACGACGCATTCGAGAGTTCAACCACGGAATTGCTTGTTCCTTTTAGAATAGAAGGAGCGCCGCGGAGGATGGAGAGAGACAAAATATAAGACAGGGAGCATAAGAGAGAATTGTGGCGAATATGTACATAGTATGTATAGGTGCTTGTGTGTGCCTGAAGGAGGGAGAGGAGCCTAAGACGTGATGCGGGGCATTCTGAGTGAATTAAATCAAGAAGGACAAAGACGAGTTGACGATGGATAGGATTAATAAGAGATCTTAAGAGGGGCTTATCATCCACAGATTGTGTGAAACCAACACTGAGACAATAATACTTTCCCATTCTCTTCCCTCCTTCCATCACTCAACTTCCCTGTCATTTCCCCTGCTCCAAATCCTCTCTCTCTCCCTTTTCTCTCTCTCTCTCTTCTCTTTCACTTTCTCCTTTTTTTGTCTCTCTCTCTTTCCTCTTCCAGTATCTCCCTTTTTTCTCCATCCTTTTCTCTTTCTCACGTCTCTCTTGGTCCGTCTCTCTACTTTACTTCTCCCTTTCTCTGTCTCTCTATCTCGCTCTTCTCCCCTTCTCTCCCCCTCTTTTCATCTCACTCTAAACACCGTTAATGTGTTATCTATATACCCTTCTTTATCCCCTTGCGACATTGATTTCTTTTGCTCAGAATGGTGGTAATCCATTTTTACTTCTGTTTTGCCCTGTTGTGTAATTCCCTTTGCTTAGAACTGTATTTTTTATATTTATTTAGCACAACGTACGCAAATATTGGGTATGTATGGTGTATTGTTTGTTTTGAGAGAGTAATTACGAACAATATCAAATTAAAGGAAATAACTGGTTAATAGTAATTAACCAGTTATTAAAATTAACCTTTTTTGATGCTTCTTTGGTGACTTTTTTGAAACTTTTTGGGACTTTTTTGGGGATATTTTTGCTACTGACAAGGCATCTGGAGTTGTCTGTTATTGCGGTTACGTGTAATAATAATTCTTCGAAAGGGTACGGGAAGATCTTTGGGGAAAATGGCGGGTGGAAATTAATGTGTGATTATTGGATTCCATCGTTTGCGGGTGTATGTTAATTATTTGGCTCTATAAAATTGCTGAAATATTCTCAGTGACGGTACACCCAAACAAGGACTAGTTCTTCCGCACGATGTTTTTTGTATTGAAAGGAAATTCTTTCCACTCTGTTTATCAGTGTATTGTCCGAAGGAGATTACTTACCTTAATTTTTCAAATTTTAAGTATTTAATTTGTTTTATTCGAAATTTTCCTCCGAAAATCTATTTTTCGTCTCAAATTTCTAATTGTAAATATGCTCTAAAAGCTAATATTTTTAAGTTTTCCGCGGGGATAATATGAGTTCCTGAGAGTGAAATGTTCTTTTTGAGAATAAATTAAACATACAAATTGCAGAGCCCAAAATTGAATCCTCTCACAATTTTTTTAAAATTGCTACTTCTCACACCTTTGCCTATAGATGGCTTTCCTGATGAAAATAATTGACACAGTGTAAAAGGTTACTATTGAAAAAAGTCTGGTGGGCATGGTCATGTTTCATAACTGCCTTTTTGATATTTTTCCCTTCGTTCCTTCAAAAAAAATATGGGATTTGTGACGGAACACTCGTGGAATGCTCTAATGACAGAAGAATGACATTGCACTTTAATTTATACAAGTTTCCATGTCAATTGATTCCTCTTCTTCCTTTTGGTCTTAGCCAATCCCTGTTGTCCATTAGTCAGCTTTAGAAAAAATATCCACCTTTTGGAGAATGTCAGGGAGGTAAAAAAAAAGATTGTGAAATCCGATCGGTATTTTCTTTCGGAGGACAATAAAGAGACTAAAAATCTTGGCCATTGTTAATACACACAAGTGGCGAGGGGCAAAAGAAATTGTGCGGTAATGTTATATCTGTGGTCTGGGGAAAGGAATAAGGCACAAATTGGGGCAAGTTACATATCTTTCCTATATCTTTCTCTCTCTCTCTCTCTCTCTCTCTTTCCTTCTCCTGTGATTGGTATAAACGATCAAAGAGCTCCAAAAATCAATTATTCAAATTGACAACTTTGGACTTGAAATGTCATCTTTTTCCCCTTTCCCCGGGAAGTAGCCGCTTGTGCACATGGCCATCCTTTTTATCTCTACTCCCGGCTAATAGTTGTAGGAAGAGTCGTAATGATAACAGTAGTTGAGCTTTCACATTAAACAAGAACATCTCGGATGGATTATTGCTTGTAGTACAAGTGTCCTTCCATTTTTTTCTGGTCACCCAACTTTATGTGAAGGATTTTTTTAAAAAGAAACAAAATTGTGCTAGTCCCTCTATTTGTCGATGACTGCGTTTCAACTCATATTATTTACCTTTGTGTGAGTGTGAAGTCCCACATGTGTGTGTATACATACGACGAAACATGATGTGTTTGCTCTTACACGTTTATTTGTATCTTTGAATGGTCATATTTTTCCCCCTTGAAGCATCATGATAAATGGAATGTCAGCCGGAATTCAGATCATTTGAAGAGGAGCAGTGGAATACGCGTACTTTGTTCCGGCCTTCCTCCTTTCCCATATTTCCTCCCAGTTTGCCTTTTGGTAAAAGCCTGGAGATGTTCATTCCCATCAAGCTGACCAAAAAAATTGTCCTAATTATTCCTTTGCCCTGGTTTTGTTTTATTTCCTAAAATTTAGGCGGGTTTGAGACAATTTTTTTTAATGTAATGGTATATGCAATGATTCCTTACATCTCAGACAATGCCTCTAACAAGATAATCCAAGCATTATGAATTTTATTATGGACCAACTAAGATGAAGTGTTGTGTGAGTGGCCTATAATAATTAATTATGTGACATTTGACATTTAACGGGAGAAATGATTGTGTCCTGCGTCCTAAACAAAAGTATAGTTTTTCCATTTCAATTTCAAGTTTCACACACAATAGCATGCGAGGGGGAGAGAGGGAAATCTCATGATGGATTTTTTTATATTATTGTCCGCAGTAGCACCTATCACGTCGACGAATGCTAAATATTCCCCCGTCCCCGTCAAAACTAGAGCTGTTCGTTAAAGAGATAGAGCGAGAGAGAGAGAGAGAGACGTGGAGATTGTAGTCCGTACAGAGTGGCAGGGGTGACAATTAGTATCTCAGATTTTTCTCCCCAGCTTGAATCAAGGTACACACATACCTATTCTTCCCAAGTTGAGAGGGAGAGAGAGAGACAGAGAGGGAGAATAACTAAATGGATGATTTGAAATGGCACAGTAGCACTACTACTACTACGCCGGCATAGGAGACGATTGAGGAGCGTAGACAAAGAATTTGAATAGAAAAGTGTGGTAGGAATACTTGTGACAGCTTGATGGGGACTCGTGAGTGGGAACGAGGAACGAGAATGTCATGAAATCGTTCTCAAAATCACTTGATTAATGAATTTGCGGTGAACTAGTCGTTGCTTACCACTTACACTCCTTTCCCCTTTCTCCATCTCTCTTCTTCTCTCTCTCTCTCTCTCTCTCTCTCTCTCTCTTATACTGCATTCTGCAGCCTAATAATAATAATCCGAATAATAATAATATCGCCAAAAAACCCACACCACTACGATTACTTTTGTGTGCATCAAGTATTCCAAATCTCCCTCTCTCCTCTCTTTCCGCATTTCTTTCTCTTCTCTCTCTCTATTTTCTCTCTGAATTTCTCTCTATTTTCTCTATGAATTTCTCTCTGAATTTCTCTCTATTTTCTCTATGAATTTCTCTCTATTTTCCCTATGAATTTCTCTCTATTTTCTCTATGAATTTCTCTCTATTTTCTTCCCGAATTTCTCTTTCTTTCTGTTTCTCTCTATTTTCTCTCTGAATTTTGCTGTCATCTATTTCTCTCGGAATTTCTCTCTCTTCTGTTTCTCTCTATTTTCTTTCTGCATTTCTCTCTCTCTCCTGTTTCTCTCTGCATTTCGCTGTCATCTATTTCTCTCTGAATTTCTCTCTCTTCTGTTTCTCTCTATTTTCTCTCTGAATTTCTCTCTATTTTCTTTCTGCAATTCTCTCTCTTCTGTTTCTCTCTGCAATCGTTGCTCTCTCTTGTCTCTGAAGTTCTCTCTATTTTCTTTCTGCATTCTCTCTTTTTGCCCTCTCAGCATGTTTTGCTCTCTCTTGTCTCTGAATTTCTCTCTCTGCATTTCTTTCTCTTCTCTTTTTCTATTTCTTCTCTATGCATTTCTTTCTCTTCTCTTTTTCTATATCTTCTCTATGCATTTCTTTCTCTTCTCTTTTTCTATATCTTCTCTATGCATTTCTCTCTATTTTCTCTCTATTTTTTCTCTGATTTTCTCTCTATTTTCTTCCCGAATTTCTCTTTCTTTGTGTTTCTCTCAATTTTCTCTCTGCATTTCGCTGTCATCTATTTCTCTCTGAATTTTTCTCTCTCTTCTGTTTCTCTCTCTCTTCTGTGCTCCCTCTGCATTTTTTGCTCTCTCTTGTCTCTGAATTTCCCCCTTTCTATATTTCTTTGTCTCTTTCTCTCTTGCATCTGAATTTATCCCTTTCGACATTTCTTTTTCTCTTTCTCTCTCTATCTCTGCATCTTCGCTTGTTTTAATCTCTCTCTGTATTTCTGGCTTTACGTATCTACATTTCTCTCTCTCTTTCTGCGAATTTTTTCTCTTCATTGCTACATTTGTCTGTCTGCCTCTCTCCACTTCTCAGAATTTTCTTCAGAATTTCTCCCCCTTTATGAGCTTCCCTCATTCTCCCTTTTCTGCATCTCCTGTTCTTCCATCTTGCTCTTCCACATTGAATCTCGCTCCAAACTATGTATTTCTCCGCAAATTCCTTCCTTTTGAAGCCCTTCTCTTACTCGATGTCCCACTCTGCACCTCTGCTGAATCTCACTCTTTTATTATTTCTTTTTCTCTCTCAATTTCTCTCTCCTTTACAGAGTATATCCCTCCCTAAGTCCGTCTCTATAGGTCTCTCCCCCTTGCTTTCACCCTCTCTCCTTGTCCAACATGAGATGAAATCTTTGTTGGTGGGACGCTACCGGCAATGGGACTAAAAAAATGGGGAGCAAAATGCATGTGGTGGTACATATCCTTTAGAGTGGGGATGAGTGGTTGTGATTTCATTCATAGTACAATAAAAAAAATAATGCATGCATTTCCTCCATCTTCTCATGTCTTTTATTCTGTCATTCAAGTCCGTTCGTTCCTGCATTTATAATAGCACGGGAAAATGCAAAAGCGACTGGTGGTAAGGGTTCAAGTTCCGTGGATTTTCGGTTGCATTTAATTTGCTAGAAATACATCTATTTATGACGTCAGCTTCCAGCCTAATTTTAAAAGTTGTTCCAATAAAACAAACACAATTCAATTCATTTCAGCTTCATTAATTTGGAAAAGAGATTGTTTTCAATAGCTGATTTTTAAATGCAAAACAATTGAAGGATTTAAGAGTTATCAGATGCTTTCATCAAGGACCTTTGTGTCGACTCGTATCTTAAAAAGGAGGATGCGCAGATTCCTGAATGAAAATGCAAGGGAAGGTATTAGTTTACACCTGTCATTAATTAAATGGATGACAGACAGAGAAAGGGCATTGAGTATGCACATGGAAAGTGGCAGTCCGTCACATTAATGGTTCACATTACACGGAATAATTATTTGAAGTAAATACGTCCAAGCAACATTTTCTCCCTCCCTCTCACTTCAAACTCGTTCATATAACTCTGCTTCCACGGTAAATGATTGACTTACAAATCCAAGTCGTTGTGTGGTTTCCTTTGGTGGTCACCAAGTAAGTAATTTCGTATTCAGTTTTGTCACAGCCAACGTAAGGGCAGAAGTTGCTTGACAACTTTGACAACATATGTCAAATAGAGTGGCTTCTTCTTCATTACCATTGTTTTTTATCTCTCTCTCTCTTGACGCTTTAAATTCTCTCTCATTTGCAAAACGTTTCCTTTGTCATGGTAATTAGCTCGAGATAAAATAGTAGATCGCTCCGAAATGCCTATGCTCATGTTCTGTATGTAACTAGTACAGCCACTATCACATCCGGTTGCTTTTATTTAAATTACTAACTAATATCCAATGGGAAAGAGGAGTAACTAGAACAAAAAAAACAAATATTCCTGAGAAATCTCCTTTGAAGCCGCATATTGGATGCTTTTACTCGACCCTAATGGTCACACCTCGTCGTCCATATTTGATTAGGAAAGTCTCGTTATGTGGAGGGAAAAGTTGAGCGGTATTAAATGTGACAATAGATTTCCATGCATATGTATATGTCTTCGTACAAAACGAGCCCCTTGTTTTTGCCAAATGAGAGAAAAAATAACCAATAAACAGGGAGGCAGAGAGGGAGCCAGGCCAAAACTGAAAAGACATACAGACAGACAGAGACAGAGAGAGAGAAAGAGAGAGAGACAGAGAGAGTTCCAAAAAACAGAGACGAGCAGACAGAGTTGGTCAAAAAACTCACTTGGAAATTGATAGCCATTGTCACCCCGGCTGTTAGCAAATTGTCTCAATGAAAGGAAAATTAGTGCAAGATGTGTTTTCTGAGCACAGCGGGGTCCCCATGACTCTTGAGGAGGTAAGAAATGCTACGATTTCTGGCTGTGGATATAACTCATCAATTTTATTTTCTCCTCCTCCTCCTCCTCCATCTCTTCCTCTTTTTCCCCTCTTCCCCTTCACCTTTCCCTTTTCCTGCCCGCAGGGGTCACTTTAATTCGCTGATATTTTTTTTCTTCGTCTCCTCGAATTCCACCTTTTTTCTGTTTCATCCAGAATAGTTGTCTATGCAATGTGCTTTTTTTATTACCAAGTATTCCATTAAACTAATTATTTACCAGGAGAAATCCCAATATTTTTAGATTGTGTATATGTACTTACGCATTTTTGTGTCGTTTTTATTCTCATTTGGAGTGCATTCGAGTTCGCTTTGAAGACAGAGGAAAAGAATTGTGTCAACTTTCATGGATTTAAGATACGGCGAGACTGTTGTCTCTCCGTCTTGCCCTCACTCATTCTCTCTCTTGCTCTCTCATGCTCACTCCTTTACTCTCTCCCATTCTCTCTCTTGACCATTTCCACTCTCATTCTCTCTCTTAACCATTTTCTTTTTCATTTCTCTATCTTTGGCTCTTACTCTGGCTCTCTCATTTTCTCTCTCTGGCTCTCTCTCTCATTCTGGCTCTCGCTCGCTCTCTGTATCTGTACATGCCCGAGCGTGAGTACACAAGCTAGTGAATTACAGAGAAACTAGTAAAAATCTACATGCTATACAAATGAATGGTGGTGGAAGAACCACTGTTATTGGTGTTGTATAATAAAATAACACCTGCACACAAGCTTGTAATAGGGGCTGGGAGAGGGAGAGAGAGAGAAATTTATATTAATGAAGGAATACATTAGAATTGTCAATGGTTTGTCGAGAAGACGCCTCCTGCACATCTACTCACTTTCTTCTGTCTCTCTCCCTCTCTCTCTGTTCCTTGACATGGCATCCCAAAAGGAATGACACTAATTAAGTGGACGAGTCAACAATTTTGCGTGTGGCCGACGGAAATCAAAGCAAGAGCACCTTATAAAGGGAAGGTGATTCCAGCCAGAGACATGTGGTCATACCTTTATGCACACACTCACAAATACACCTCACACTCACTCTTATCTCTTGTTCTTCCTTCTCCAAGATACTAACCACAGATTACTCACTTCAACTCCGTCCTGTGTTCCTCTTCTCTCCCCTTTCCCCCCGTCTCCTTTTCACTCAGCTGAGGATACACTAATTTTTTAAGACCTCCACAATACTTTATTGTAATACGCTGTATTTTCCACATGTTTTTGGAAGGAGGAAACCAAGCAATTTTCTTTTGTGAGTCTCCCCACACAAACATTCCATGTAATTCCTTAGGATGATTAAAAAAAAGTCTCCTTTTATTGTGGTGTTTGTATACAGTTTGTTATTTTACACCTTTGAAAATACCTCATCTTGTGCATCCCTGTGGCTCATATGAGATAGAAGGGCGTAGGAAAGGGGGGGGGAATAGGAGAGAGAGATAAAAAAATTAAAAGTTGTTCCTGTAACTTCACACTCACGTCTAACTAGTGTGATTACAAGGATTGATATAGTGGGAGATTTGGGGAAAGAATAGAATATTCATTGAGAGAGTGGATGAGGAGAGAGAGAGACGGGAGAAGGGAGACAAGGGAAATAAAAAATAGGAAAGAAATTCATATTATACACATGACGCTGTAGGAATGAAAACGAAGATGAAATATTTTCAAATCCACAAACTGGTTCTAACACACGTATGTACGTAATATTCTTCTCACCATGTCTCTGTGTCTCTCTCTCGCTCTTTTTGTCTCTCTTTAGCTCTCTCTCTCTCTCTTTCTCGTTCTCTCTGTCTCTCTCTCTTTCTCGTTCTCTCTGTCTCTCTCTCTTTCTTGCTCTCTGTGTCTCTTTCTGTCTCTCTCTCGCTCTCTCTTTCTCGGTCTCTCTGTCTCTCTTCTCCTTCCTCCGTCTCTCTCACCTCCAAAGAATCCCCATGGAAAAGGCTGCATGTACTTACGTCCATCTCCCCTTGTTGAAAAAAACCTAAAAAAAAGAGCCACGTGATAATATTTTTTGCAGGGTGGTATTCCTTGTAATTAAAACCATTTTCTTGTCTTGAAAACGTTTTTTATTTAAACCTGAGACTATAATAAATTCAAAATTGAATATTTAAAAAAAGTTAGAGGCATAGTCATAGTCATAATATTTTTTTTTTGTGGAAGGAATCCTGTTTTTTTTTGTCTTCCACCAAGATAAACAAATGCAGCGTGTTACATATAAATAAAGGGACATAATTTATGGGGGGAGATTGGTGTAATGTGCCGTTTAGTGTTATTGTATCGTTAGCAGTCTAATTAATGAAGGGCTCAACTCACGTGCCACCGACTTAACGTACTGTCCTTCAGTGGCAACAAATGTAGGAGAAAGGAGAGAGTGTGCCATTTTATTCCTAACGCTCTCTCTCTCTCGGACTTTTTTTTCTCTCTCCGTCTCTCTTTAGCTTTGTCTCTTCCGAATTCTCTCACTCTCTCACTCCGTCTCTTGGTTCCCAAAGCACAGAGGGATTTCTTGTCGCATATCGCCTCGTTACATCGGGGCGTGAAAAGGTTTTCCTAGAGGCTAAATGTTAGAATGTCTATATATTTGTAGTTATGGCTCTTACAAGGCCCTCTTCAAATGAAGTGTGCATGACACGATGTGACGAACAAGAAAGGCGGTGGAGGAGGCGGAGGAGAGAGAAAGAATTTGACTTTGAAAAACTTTTATAAGCTTCCCTTCCAATATTCCCTGGCAAAATATTTGACATGGCATAAAGACATGGTTATTTATGATCCTGTAATAATACATGTAGAGCACAGGAAGAATCCTTACAGCCTTCTGGTTCCTTACAGCCTTCCTTTTTTCCCTCCCAAAACTCTTTCCTCATACTTTTTTCTTTGACTTTGTATTTAAAAGTGGGCTACATATTCAAAGTTGGAGTACAAACCTCTTTCTCTTCCGTTCCCGTCCTCATACTCCCTCCAACTCCTATTATTCAACGGTGCATACGGACATTCTTGGAAAAAATGCAGAGCATGTCCCGTGTCTTTTTTTTTCGGTGAGGGTTTACGAGCTACTGTAGTCAAAGGGCTGCCGGGGTCGTTGAGACTTGTTATAAAATGTTTAAGATTCCATTTTTAACCCAAAATCCCAATTTTATCTACGTGGCCTTGGAGATCACTGCAAAAAACGGAGCAGTTCATACTTTTTTATGACGGAAAACAAACTATTTTTATTGGGTATTTTTGAATGATATTTTCTACATGTGGACAAATAGAAAAATAGTGGGGACAAATGCCGAGAAATCAGTTGGGAAATATGGGCTCGGAGAGGAATAGAAAATACTGAGAAAAATAGCCGGAGGGGACAATATGGAAGGAGGCACTGACTCTGCATTATCACAACAACAAGAGGAATACAAAAAAAAATCTGAGGGGAAAAATGTTACATTAAGAAAAGCAAAGACGGAGAGGAAATAATAGAAAAAAATACAAGTGAGCGTCCTAATGAAAGTGGGATCTATATGGAAATGGAAATTCTCTCTCTCTCTCTCTTTCTCTTTCTCCTTTTGCCCAAAAAGTGCTGCGTGCGTGGATTAGTCGTGGGATGATGGCGGATGGATTTGTTAAGCATCCTTGAATGAGATTCGTCTGTGAATGGAAGAGGAGGTCATTCTTGTGTCACATTTCATCCCCATTCCTCACTGTTCTCAGTCATCCATCATTTCCCCGTCAACGAGAGTGGGAGAGAGTGCGAGAGGGAGAGAGAGAGAGAGAGAAAAAAAAGTGAGAGAATCTTGTCATTTAGTAATCTATTGATTCCAACTGTTCTCTCTCCTCATTTTTAGGCTTTTTTCTCTCCCATTTTGATACTGCTCTGACGACTGAACCACATGTACTAAACACCCATTCTTCTTTTTTCTCTCCCTCTCACCCTCACTCCATCTCTCTCTCTCTCTCTCTCTCTCTCTGTCTTTCCCACCGAATCTCACTTTGCCTCCCTTCCTCCCAACTCCTCTCTATTTCGGGGGAATGAGCGAACAAAAACGAATCCGGGGAAAGATTTGAGTCCAAATAATTTATTGTCTCTTGTTGTGAGTCACATTTTGTGGACAAAAGCCTTCATTTCGTGTCAAGTTCAATGTTATCTTCCCGTTTTCCGGTCATATACCCCTCCGAAAACTGTCTTCCTCTTTCATTTGTGGTTTTTTTTTCTGTCGAAACAAAAACTTGAGTTTTAGACAGAAAAAAAACATTAACGCGAATGCAGTAAATATTTTTTTTATCATTGTCGCATCTCCTTTTTAACCAGCAACAGGACCATTATTTGAATATTTCAAAACAATTACGCCATTTTGTAGTAATTATTTTGTTATTATTTGTATTGTGTATTTTGTTTTGTTATTATTTGAATTGTGTATTTTGTTTTGTTATTATTTGAATTGTGTATTTTGCAGTAATTATTTGTTTTATGGCAATTACTTCTTAAAAGTACGGTGATTTCAAAATTGAATCTCAACTGGTGAATTACACAAGGTACTCCAAATCCATAAAAACGGCTCATAAAAATGCCTGCTTCAAAATTTACTACAACTAAACAAGTGCCAAAAAATCGGGGGTATATAGAAAGGATGAATGAAATAGTAAAAGGCGGATGGTGTTAGAAAAAAAAGGAGGGAGCAACAAATAAATGATGTATCCACAAGTTTCCGAGAGGAGTCACAATTGATTTAAATGGGCATTCCCATGTTATTACATGTGCTCCATATCTATGCTAATAGTTGGTGGTAGATATGCCTGGGAGTAATGATTTGATTGTTTGTGTTTAATAACGTGTTAAAATGATTTGTGACGAGAGGAGAAGGTGGATTGAAATAAAGTGGGCAATTATAAGACCACTTTATTCCGGATAATAACATTATTTCCAAGTCTTCCCACAAGCCCAGGCCGCGGTGGCGGGGTGCATGTAGTCCTAACATGGGCCAAACATATTCATCTGAAATCTCTATACGCCCTGTATCAATCCCATGGCTTTCATATGGGAGGAGGAAAGAGAGGGAAAGGCAGAGACAGAGAGAGAGAGAGACGAAGTTTGAAAGAGAGAAAAGCCCCGTAGTCGGTTCACAATGATAGTTATGGGACCACTACGTCAACTTGTATGGCCCCATATATTTTGCCGGAATCCTGTACATATGTCTCTCTCTCGCACTCTCTCTCTCTCGTTCTCTCTCTCAGTCTCTCCCTCGCACTCCCTGCACATTTATGAGTCCATACTGAAGCATTCCTCTCGGGTATAAGTTTCCCCCTCGGAACATGAGATTCCCTCTGTTCCAACATAGGAAAGGCCTGCTACTGCCTACCTCCATGGAAAACATGTTGCTTTTTACCTATAAATGTTTTTTTTTCTCCATGCCAAAGACGAAGGAAGAAGCCCTCACAGACACATCCTCCTCTATACGACCATTATGTAATAGCCGCTTAATCTTTTACACATATCAGCCTCTCCAGAACTCTTGAATGGAGGGGCCATAGCGGAGCCATTTCTCCAAGTGCGTACCACTCCATAAATTTCATGTGTGTGCGTGTGCTTCCATGTATCTTTATAAGCTCTCAAAAACACTTACCGCTCCCCAGTATCTTCCTTTATTCCCTTCTCAGCCCACTGAAAACTATAGCTAACTTTACTTTCCCTCACTACACATACGAACAATAGATTTCCCTCAGTGTAAATACTTGTTTTAACACTCAACTAGTTTTACATGGCAATAAAACTATGGGGTTAAGATCGTGGATGTGTATTTTTTTCTGTCCTTCTCACTTTGTAGTTTATATGGCGTGGACGGACGTTGTGTAGTAATGACCTAAGGTAACATTTTAGGGTAGGTAAGGTCTCTATGGAAGGACGATGGGGTCATAAAACGTAAGAGAGTCAATAACAATTGGAACCGCCACTGGAGCTTTTCAATGAAACACGAGGAAGCTTGTGAAGGGATTGGGAGGGGAAAAAAGGGGTTTTATATTACTTCCAGCCCTATTTTATTTCCTTTATATGACCGTGTCCAAGATAAAGACTCTTGTAAAAATCTGGAGAAACGCCAGGGCCAGAAAAGAACAAAAACGGAGGAGGGAAAATAGCAACAAGGAGATTGTACGAGTGTGAGGACATTTTTAAGCGCAAAATTAGGGTGATTTGGCCACTTCTGAATCCACCCATTTGCATAGGAAACTACATGCAATTAATGTAGGAAGATTTAAAGGTGCACTCTTTCAGTGCCCTCCTCCTCCCTCCAGGAAAAATGTCTTCCGAAGGGAAAAAACCATGATCGTAGGCATAGGTCAGGGACATTTTTTCCCTCTCTGCACAATACGAAGCAATAATGCATCCAAGCTATCTCGTACATACATGGTATAGTGTGTATATCGAGTGTTTACAGAAGACATGTGGGATCCCGAGACTACGATGCACCTAACCGAAGCTCACGTGCAGAATCAATTTATCGTGTGATACCATTTTTTATGAGGATTAAATAGATTTTCGGGGGGAGGGGATTGAATTATATTATAATGGTATAACATCCAAAAAGCCACACAGTGGATTGATGGTGATATAAATACTATATAGAGAGTCGTGGTTAGCTGTGGGAGCCAGAAAAAGACTGAAGCATCGGCGGTAAAGCAAGGAAAAAGTGGGATGAAAAAAAAAAAGAATAGAGTGGTGGATGGAAAAACACCCACTGTCATACTCTTCAATGGATAATAAATGGAAAATGGGTCATATCATTTGTGTTCCATCCACACACACACACAAACACGGCGAAACAGCTCTTGTACAGCTTTCTCGGGGGTTGCCCAAAAAATTTTGTGCGAGAGTTTTACACTCCATTTTATATGTAGCAGTTTTTGTGTGTATACGTGTTATAAATGATCTACAAGGTTCATCTATTATTTATGGGAGAGAGAGACTGCATGGGCGAGACTGAGAGAGAGAGAGAGACAAATAGACAGAGAGACGGAAGGGCACCATGTACTTACAACGAACCTTCGTCCATGTGTTCGGGCATATTTAACTCCGGAGCACTGTCTCTCATTGAGGAGGCTTCGATTGAGTGATAAATAATACTCTTTTAAATAGTTCTAGATTATATCATCGGTATGAATGCAGCCGTTGGAATATTAAACACTTTTGCAATGATACTCCTGTGAAAAAAACGTCTCTCTCTATGCCTCCGAACGTGAACGTACACATGCGGAACGGGGAAAAAATGTCACCCATGCAAACGAATCAACGGTCGCTCCTAAAAGGGGCTTTGGATTGTTTCCAGATAATAATGATATCTCTTTGCCTCACACCGCAAAAAAAAAAAAAAGAGGGCGGGATTGGAATCCATCAATTGATTGGTTATGATTATTGACTATTATGATACATTGAAATTAAGTGTGTGTCGTCCGTGTGAGATAAAAAAAAATTGTGTCAAAGCGGAGGAGAGTGAAAGTGTACCTAAATATGCATGAATACATTTACGAACCGCCATGGACCATTTTTCATTAATTCTAAATCATAATAGACCATTGGGAACTCTTACAATGCTCTGGTTAGTGGTGATATATATTTTATTTGGCGGTCGAGAGAATTAATAATCTCATCATTTGGCCCTCTCCAAGGGGAGGGGACGAAGGAGAAATGATTTTTGGGGCGAGAGAAAAATGTGGTGAATAAAGTGAGTTGGACTCACAGGTGATTTCCGTGCTTCAAGAAACATGGAGAAAAGCTGATGGAATAAAGCTTTTTTTGGGGAGACTTTCCATGTGTGGGGATGGAATTAAAGAGAGAAGGAGAGAGACTGAGAGAAAGAGAGAGAGGGACAGAGAAAGAGAGAGAGAGACAGAGAGAGAGAATGTATGAAACAGTTCATGTTCTAAGAAGGCAGTTATTTATTCGGCCATTCTTTTACCATGTTTCTCCCCGGAAAGATCATGTGTGTGACGTTTTTTTTTGGTCCATGAGGAAATGTCATGTACATATACATACGTGGCTACATATGTACGTAATGAGCTGAAGGAATGCGAGGAGCCTCATGTCACCCCCACCATTCTTCTCTGGATACGGGGAAGGCCTGGAAAAAAGCTCCACCGGCCATTTGAGAGGAGGCTTGGCCTATGTGAAGAATTCGTGGACCAAACCTTTCCAATTCTTGTAACATTAGAATAGTCACACACTCACAGGACAGAAAAATGTTAATAATAATAATATGTTTATACAAAACAGGAACCTTTTGACTCACTCGTTTACAAGCCACTTGGACATTGGTTGGTTCAACCCAAAAGGGGAAAAAACGTCTCTCTCTCAATCTCTCTCCCATACTCATCCATGACTTGAAAGCACGAGTGACGTCAGTAAATGTGTAGCACTGGAAGACTTTTTGGGAGAGACAAATAAATAGCATGGCGAACGAACCTGAAATGTACAAATTGGGGAGGATTTGAAGACAAATTTTTTTGGTCTCTTTACATCTTTTTCACTGAGAGAGAAAAAAATAGATTTTTTTCTTCCCTTCCTCCTTCTTCCATTTTTTTTTTCTTGAAGGGAGAGACCAGAGGAAGGGTAGACATTACAGGGAACATGATCAGGAAGAGATTTTGACGATTATTAGAATTTGATACTCTTTACGTCAATGTCTTGAGAGGAGGAAGGAGGACGGTGTGAAAAAAATGAATGAATGGCTGGATACAAAGTCCATAAAGAAAAAAAAAGTGAGGACACTACAAAAATAGGGTGTCCACCGTATTTTGTTCTCAAGTGCGTCTTGTATGACTACTGTAGGAGGAGGAGGAGGAGGACCTCCGCTGACGCTCGTAAAATTATACGGGGAGAAACAGCCATAAAGCTGTTGCTCCTCTCTCTCTCTCTTTCTCTCTCTCTCTATCTCTCTCTCTCTTTCTTTCTCTCTCTCACTCTTTCTCTCTCAACCCGTGTGACCTAGCGCTTACACCCCACATAACCATTATATAATAGCCGCTTAATCTTGCACTTATCAGCCTCCTTTCTTCAAGGAGGGGTAAAAGTGGATCTCTCTCTCTCTCTCTCTCTCTCTCTCTCTCTTCTCTCAAGTGGTCTTTATGTACATAAGAATCCATAAATTTTACAACCCCCTACCACCGCCTGCATGGAGGAGCATCTTCCCCCAACCTACCTGTGTACTCACATGACTACACATTACATCCGTATTTCTGTCTGCACGATAGCCCGTTTCTAGGCCGAATTTTTATTTTTATACATCAAACCCCGGTGAGGTGAAAACTTGCGAAGAACTTGCATGGAGTCAAAAGTATACTTATGTAGTCCGGAGTAATTACGGAAGGTAAAGAATGTTTTTGTGTATAGTTGAATTGTATCCTTAACCCTTTGACATGAACACCGTCCAGCGCTACTGCTTGCCAAAGGTAATAACACGAGTTTTATGGCTGTCCTCCGATTACTCCAACAACCATAAGAGGATAGGAAAGGGTTGTATTTACCAAAGAGGACAAGTCATAAAACATTGTGTGTGTAAGTACGTCTGTGAGACAAACTTGTTTCTTTTTTTGGATGGAGTCAATACCGTCTTGTAGACATCACACCAAGTGCAATAGAGAATCCTTTAAATTGGGAAATGTACAAGGATCTACACTGTTGAGGAAGTCAAGGCAATCAGCGAGGAGGAGGTGGAATTGAGGAGGAGGAGGATGTCGTAAATGCTCTGGCTTTTATTCTTGGGCCTACCTGTTGGTCGTGGGTTCAGATATTCTCTCTCTCTCTCTCTTTCTCTCTCTCTAACTACTCCGGCTCTTTCTCTCTTCCCATTCCCTCTCTCGCTCTCTCTCTCCTACCTCTCGTCTTTATTTTTAGCCACGGCTCCTTCAGCAGTAAATGCTGCAATCTTCTCCCTCCCGTGAATTTGGGTCGTAACCTGAAAACATAATTATTCGTTGATATTTGTAGAAAATTGAAAAAGGACATAGTTAAACGACACCCACTCCACGTACTTTTGAAGGGGATAGTTTTTTTTTGGTACTGAAAGACTTTCACAAGTTACAGCACCTTTGTTGGTCGATGTATAAAAAATAGATTTATAATGGTGTGACAAAAGCCGAAAAACAGTACTAAATACAAAAAGATTAGAGATGCGTACACCTTTTGGTTAGGTAATAAAATCTGTGGTTGCGGTAGCGCGCACTTCGCCTCGTCCTCCTCCTCTGCTTTGCAGTGCTTCAAACTTTTTTTCCCCCCTCAACAACCATGGAAAGGGCTCCTTTTTTATGGGAGCGTGTGTCTTTTTGTGACAAAACTTGTGCCTCATCCCCTCAGGGGAATCACTTTTACACTCCACGACTTTACCGAACCCTCTCAGGAGGTGAAAGAGAATGGATGAGGGAGAAGGAGAGGAAACAAAGAGAGAGAGAGAGAGAAAACAAAAAGGGAGAGAGAGCAGACAAACAGACAGAATAAGAGGACACAAAAGAGAGAATCAGAGGAGAGAGAGACAAGAGTGCCTAAAATATTATCATTGCCTCATTATTCATGCATTTTTTACGTAAGCATTACACCAAGTTACATGCACATACAAGAGACATTTGTGCCGGTACTCGACAGAGATTTTTTTTGACCATCTAAATCATATCACACAAAGACACCGTCTAAGCAATGTAATTGAGACTTTTCATTTTTTCTGCAGCCATATTGGTAATCATGACAATTGTACCAACGCTTCAATACCTTCAATTTTTACATCTACATTTTTAGGGACAGAAAAGGGAAAAAATGGGAGGTTGCGTTCATTTTTTTTGTATCCAAAAACATGTTTTATTATGTGATAAAAAAATAGTGAGGAAAATATACTCGCACTTTCGAGACGCTTCTTAATTTATGGGCCATAGAGAATGCAAAGCGCGTGTAGAAAGAATATTCTACGTTTAGAAATTGGAACTACCAACTCCTACTATATTAACTACTATTACTAAAGGAGTCTCTCCATGTGTATTAGCATACATTTTGAGCATGGTAAAATTGGGGAATGACTAACGAACTTAGTGACTAAGTACAGTGCTGATGAAGCGCCCATTCGATCCCTTTTGTAATCTGATCCGAAACAAAGTCAGGCACAATACAGGAGAAAATTCATCTCTCTCCACCATGTAACGCTATAAAAATTTGGGGGGATTCATATGTACATCAAGTGTCTACAAAGGGTAGAATGGGATGGAGAGAACCATGAAAAGGCTTCTATTCAATCCATGAATACAATCTGAAAGATTACATACTTTGGCACAACTTACCCCAATCCAAAGTGATTGGGACTTTTTTTTTCATATCAACTCCTATACATTAGTATCATGGTTTGATTCTCTCTCTCTCTCAGGTTCAGTTTCGTAAATCCATGACTCTATGCATACACCGTCAATCTAAGGTTGTTTAATGCAGGGGCAAATACAGCCAAGTCCATATGACGATGAGCGTTGACTGAGGTAAAGCGAACAAAATCGCTCACCCCCCGGTGGTTTTTCACATCCAGCAGTGGCAGTTGGCCATTTTGTTCATTTAGATGCTGATCTCCATCAGATATATCCAACATCTCCCTTCATGTGACACGAGCGCACAGAGGACAACGAGAGAGAGAGAGAAAGAGAGAGACAGAGAGACTTGTGGATGTGTAACCCTTGTCGTATAGTATCATGTTTGAGGGTGAAGGGAAAGGGACGGGAAACCAGACAGGGTTTTCGATCTTTTTCACAGATGACAAAAGGCACTACAAAAGCTTTAACACACTCTCTGCCATACATGGACTTAGCCTATGGAGCTGGACATTGGTTGGTTTTTCCTGAAAAAGAGATAGAAAGAGAGAGAGAGAGAGAGAGAGAGAGAGAGAGAGAGAGAAAAGAGGGGGAGAATAGAGAAAAAAGACCCTTAAAATATTGTCACTGTTTTGGGCCCTTATGGATCCCTGTGTGATAGTAGGGAGGAAGGTGTCGTGTGGGATGTGAACCCTCCATGTGACGTCATGAGGGAGGCTGGAGAGTAAGTAATGCAAAGGCAAGAATGCTGTCGGCAGTTTTTATTGGAATTGGCATTGAAAAGGATATTATGATATTGTTCTCCCCGCATTACACTATATATAGCCCGGGATTTTACTTTTACAGCCCTCGTCGCCTTGCTGAGATCCAATATGGACAATGTACATATGGCCTGATGCACACTACGTTACAGGGACAATTCCAGGGTCTCAGTCCCTATGGCAGCATGCATGAAGGGACCACATCAAACTGTCTTTGTCTGACGACCGTACTGGACGTCTGCACTCATTCTTCTCATTCTATTCCGATTCCTGACGAATTTGAATATAATATTTCCTCTGCAATCTACATTACAACTCATTTCTAGTCATCACACCATTTATAGAAATGTATTCCCCCCAAAAAAAGTTATTATAATTCATTGAATAATCTATTTACGTGGTCATGCTTGTCAAGTGCATTGAGTTAATTACTTAATTATCAATAATACAAGTTGTTCGTGATTTAATTTGTACACACGTGCTCCATTTACACTCATTCTCGTCAAGGACCTGTGCTATTACGTGTGGCCTCCCTCTTAATCAATTAAAAAATACGTCTCGTCAGATTAAAAAGTGCTTTAACCAACTACTTTCGCTGGAGGAGTGTCTCTCCCAAAAGAAAACGTACAGACGTGAGCACTCCTTGAATAAGTCAACCCTAACATATACATATAACATGCGTGGTTGCAAGTGGGCAGTCAACCAATGCATTTGAGGCCTTACTAGTCACTTACGACTCAAAAATTATATAGTGGTTTCCTCAAGAGCAAACTGAAGAGCAAATACAGAGGGACAAGGAGGAGGAGAGAAAAAAAGTGGGGAAAAAAATGTGTGCAGCGTACCAAACTTGGTCGGAGCACTCAATGGGTCAAGGGGGAGGCGGGGGAGGGGGAGGGTACTACTCCTGGCCCGAACACTTCAGTAATTATAGTCCTCCTCCAACAAATTACATTCATCCTTCCAACTCCTTCAATTTTGGGCCAATTCCAACGGTCAAAACCTATGATTATGACAATTATCCGGCGCAACACCCAGCTAATTTCTTCACCGGCAGCACCCATCCTCCTTTCCATCCCGTGTCCAGTAATACGGCTGGAGGGAGCACAGGACTTCCCGCATCCGATTCGGAGTCCCTTTATGAACGGAATTCACTCTGTAATCATCAGTCTGCTTCCAATTCCCCGGATGACAAACGATTAATAGGTAGGTAGCATTTTGTCAATGGACTAACAATAACTAATTATATTGTATGCATATAGAGGCTATCAATGAAGTACCTTTAAAATTGCTTTTGTCCAGTTCAAATATGTCCATTGCAATGCGTTTGGTAATACTAGAGCTGGACCGTGTATGCAAGGGTTTATTAAAGCACACAAGCACATAATATTAATAATATACATACATCTTATAGTATGTACATAAAGTGTTGTAGGACCATGACTTAATATGTTGTATCAGAAATTGCTATGGAATAACGTTTATGCAATGTGTCCATCATGCCCACAGATCGGAGCGGGGCGAGAAATGCAGCTGGATTCCATACCGGAAGTAATGATGGATTAATTGAGTCCGTGAAACAAGAGGCAGCTGGACGGGGGCTGTATTGCGGGGGCAATGGCGGAATGGGCACTTCCAGAGCTCATCCTGACAGTACGAATAAGTGTCTTCCCATGATGAGGACTTTCCCTCCGAAAGTTGAGCCCAGCTCCAACCCTCCTCATCCCCCTCCCCTTCATCTTGAGGATCCCGACTCACCAGGTTGTTACTCCCATCACAGGAGCTCACCCTCTCCATCCCTGGATCATGATGAATTATTTGATTCTCCCAAATCCACCACTCCTGTCCGCTATCCTTGGATGAGATCTCAGAGTGGTAAGTGCATTTATTCCTCCTCTCTGTAATCCTCTTATTAGTATCTAGTAGTGGCTGGTAGCCTCAATAATAAATTAGCTAGTAGCTATCTCCAGAGAAAAAGTGGAGGAATTCAGGGAAAAGGCAGTTCACACGGGCTTGCTGGATAAACATAAGAAATTAATTGGGTGGTAGCAAGTAAACATGTGAACATGTGAAGGCTACCCTATAGCCGTTGCAGAAGTAGCCCTCAAAGGCGGGAATAAATTTTCATATAAAAAATTGTCATATAATAAAGGACAGTCGATTTTATCGTGATTATTCTCTAAGTCACTAAGAATTTGGTTTAATATTTAATTTAATATTCCTCAAAGGTCATTCACAATCAGGTGCAGGGGCATAAAATGTAGAAAAAAAGGGATTAAAATACCTGAATAATAATAATTTCTACTTATGGAAGGAGTTGATGATTTTTTCTCTCGCCGTCCACTCCTCCATCCTTCAGATGGAGGAGGCTCAGTCATAATGGTAGCCTTTGGAAATCCCGTATATGCCGATCATAAAAGGCTATTGAGGGGAAACAGATCGTGAAATTTGATATTCATACAGGGAAAGGAGGGACAAAAAGAGAGGAGAAGAGAAAGGAAAAGGAGAAGAAAGGGGTGTTTAAAATCCTAATTTGAGTTTATAAGTTTACAAGGGGAACACGTCCAAACAAAAAACAAAGCTGTTTAGGGACTGTAAATGTTTTCTCATGTTTGTGTATGCTTTGTAACTGACACGAGTGTCAAATCATAAATCAAAAAAATTGTACTTGTTGTTGTCATATTATTACCATTAGCATTTTACTCCTGTAACAATGTCGAGTGTCCAAGAACCCGTTCATATTAGTATTTTCCGTACAATCTAAGCGGATTGTTTAAGGGCCCCATACCTGTGAAGAAGGAGGGGGAAAAAGATTTATTTCACTTTCTTTCTTCTCTCTCTCTCTCTCTCCTTCTCAAGCACATTAGAAGCGGCACCCAATAATTCAACGGTTTCATGTATTTATGTATCAACCCCTTTAAAAAAAGTTGCTCTCACACAGTGCCGGAATTACTTAAAATAAAAGAGAAACAAGGTGCGAAGACAGTATGTACGTATATAGTATAGGGAATGTACAGTATAGCCTTCATGTACATGATATAGGGAAAGAACGCAAGCCGGGCTAAAAGTGAGAGGGCCATATTTTTCTCCCGGAGGCAGAATGACCGTGGTAGATCTGTATACATATGTACATACATACTATGTATTACATATTGTAAGTCTCCCGAGGCTTCTCCCTAGCATGGTTGAGGCCCTTAGGCCAAAAAGGGATTTTAAGGGATAAAGGACAGGCAGGGAAGGCACATCCTAACCTACACCAAATCCATGGGACTTGGGCTCTCGTTTCCTCATTGGGTTTCCCTTACAAAGGCCCATCTTCCCTTCTAGCCTAACGCGCCAGGTTTTTTTTTCTCCTAGTCATCATCCTCCCAACAGTCGACATATTTATTTGGTTTTTCTCACTTTTCCAAGTTATTATTCCTTCATTTTTATTCATATATTTAATTACATTTAATCTATACATTGAAGCACGATTGAAAGTGTGAGTTCCCAGTGATTTTCTTGTGTTTCTTCCTACCCCCACGGGGGGATGGAGGCTATTTTGGCATCACAGCAGGTAATGTACCGGGTTTTGACGTTATTTGGTCTCTTTATTTATTTGCATTTATTTTCTTCTTTTATTTTCTAATGTAGTACGCACATTCTCAAGACATTGACATGTCTTCAAGTAGACATTTGCATTGGCTTTGGCTAGAGGCAAATGAGTGGCAAATTATGTGTCTGATATGAGGGGTTCCTATTTACATGTGTGTCATCCGGATTACTGTAATCTTATTTTCTTTTGGCTTAATTTTCCTTTCCTTTCTTCTTTCTTTATTTCCCGGCTTTGTTTTCTTCACAATCGTTCTGTTTCCTAATTTGCCCTGCTTCTTCAACCCTTTGTGTCCCGTGTGTTTTATTTGTTTAAAGACAGTATACTCTTAAAGTGTAGAAATTGTGTGTCCAAGATAGAATGAAGGCTAAGGTGTACCTAAAGTCTCAAATGATTTTATTTAGGTTGAAACAGTTTAATTGAGTTTGAACATTATGTTTCTAGTTACATCAACTTAATACTAACTTCTAGTAAGGGAAAGTTTAGCGGTCAGATTTCCATGGAGCGGGTCAAATACAGGCTGTTAGAAAAGCACTTTAATCTGCGGTTGGCGGCAATTTTTAAATTATCTTAGGCATATGCAAGTACATACACCGAAATCGTACCTGCTATACGTATTCTATATAGATATTTATCGACGGTAGAGAAGCTAATATGATCATCTTTAGTGAGTCTTGAAAGCACCAGATCTCCCGTTCTAAAGCATTTTGTGAATGTGGGGGCCATGGAAATGATCATATTCACTTCTTCCTGTTCGATATGCACAGATACTGAATTAATACAAGAGGATCTCCGGCAACATTATTTGAGGATGTTGATTGAGTTCAGGAAAAGTATCGTGTAAACAGGATTTTGTGATCATCGTTGACTACCTTTAAAAAATGATTGCAACGTTTTTTGTAAAAATTCTGAAATTGGTAATAAAAACAAAAAAAACTGTAGGAGATGATGGGGACAGCAGTGGGACGAGGAAAAGGACCCGCCAAACCTACACCCGGCATCAGACACTGGAACTGGAAAAAGAATTTCATTTCAATAAATATCTGACCCGGAGACGTCGCATCGAGATCGCCCACATTTTGGGGCTGACGGAGCGACAGATAAAGATTTGGTTTCAAAATCGACGCATGAAAGCCAAGAAGGATTTTAAGATGCCCATGAACAATAATAACGATAATGATAATCTCTCCCCCAAAATGATGCTTGATCCCAGTGACCAAACGTACATTGGAGACTCTTCCTTTCACCTTCTCCCAGTCATGACTGCTTTCAAACAGGGACAAGGCTACAATCCTCCCCACAAAATATGGCCTACTCCTCCAACCATTTAATAATTCATTTTATCTCTCACTTTTTATATGTACGGACATATGTATAGATACATATGTACGTACGTCTGCGTTTGTGCCAAAACCGAAGCATTGGTAATGCTCAAGGTGTGTAATTACTTTTCTTCTAGTCTATAAGGAATGTCACTCTACAAAGAATTTCAGTCTTTTGTAGGTGTGGTACTGTACAAAAAATTCACACCTTATGTAGCATGTAAGTTTAACTATGGAAGCGGTTATATAATAGTAAATAAATTATGAGGACAGCTTCGGTTGAGTACACCTTGTGATGTGAAAGAGGGGAAGCCGACGAAGAATGAAGAAAATGAAGAAGAAGAAGACGAAGGAGAAAAAAACCGCAAAAGTTTTCGTAGTCACTGGCCTATATCAAATAACTTCCACATTACAAGAGATTTTTTTTTCGAGTTGCGTTTGTGTCTGCGTAACGACTTTGTACAGAGAAAGGCTCTGGAGTTGATTCGTCCACACGGGATGCAATGAATGGTTCTAGATTCTAGTCCCCTTCCGTCGTAGCTCTCTTGTGCAATCTAACCCCTTCCTCCCCATGTCCTCTGTCCTCTCCCACCGCCTGTTGACTTCTTTCTCACGTTTCCCCGGTGAGGCCTCAGGATTTCACATTTTATCAATTCAATTCACACTTGATGCAATCCATGTCACATTTCCCGGACATTCTTTGTCTCTTTTCCTCTCTTTTACAGTCTTCTAACTTCTGTTTCATATTTCTGTCCCATTTTTTCTCTTTCTTATTTAGCTCTCACTCCTCTTCCTTCTCTTTGTTTGACTCGTTTTTCCCCCGATTTCTCCCTATTTCTCCTCTTGTACTCTTGCTCATCTTTCCGGCTAACTCTTTGGAGCCTTCTCTATTTCCTTTGCTCTCGAATAGGTATTCTCTTGCCCTTTCTTGGCTGGAGTTTCTTTCTTTTTTCTCTCTCTAATCGATTTCTCTCATTCCTTGTTTCTCTTTAATTCGTTTTTCTCATTTCTTTTTTCTCTTTAATGCGTTTCGCTCATTTCTCTTTTCTCTTTAATTTGTTTCTCTCATTTCTCTTTTCTCTTTAATTTGTTTCTCTCATTTCTTTTTTCTCTTTAATTCGTTTCTCTCATCTCTTTTTCCTCTTTAATTCGTTTCTCTCATTTTTTTCTTTTTAATACGTTTCTCTAATTTCCTTCTTAATTTAATTCTCTGTCTCTCTTTGAGACTTCATTTTCCTTCTCTTTAATGATTTCCCTCTCTCCATAGTCCATTCTTCGAATCTCCCGTTCTTTCATTTCATTCATCTCTCTCATTGTTTCTTCTCTGTCTCTCTCTCTCATTTTTTCTTCTCTGTCTCTCTCTCTCATTGTTTTTCTCTGTTTCTCTCATTGTTGCTTCTCTGTCTCTCATTATTTCTTCTCTATCTTTCTCTCTCATTGCCGCTTCTCTCTCATTGTTTCTTGTCTCTCTCTCTCCTCGATTCTTCTCCTTTACCCTCTTGTCTCCATTGCTTATCTCAGCTCTCCCCTTGTTGACTTATTTCTTTCGCCCGTCTTTGTGACTCCTCTCTTTCCCCAACTCTGTCTCTGTGGCTTCTCTTTCCCCCAAAAAAGGTGTCTACAAATGAAGACCCTTTTCCCCCCTTGACTGGTGGGAGAGGGAGATTCGCCAAAAAAGAAAGCATTTGTCAAGGAGTGAGTAAAAAGTGTACCAATGAGTACAAGGTTATCGGCTCCTCCTCACCCACTGATTGTTGTGATTCTTCAAATCCACCCTTTATACAATTAGTCAGAGGAAATAAATGTAACCAAACTGCCGCCTCCTCATGACATTCCAGATTTATGGTGGCACTTTATACTCTCTCCTTTCGCCTTCCCTATCCTCACTATATATAGCTCCAGTCCTCCGCGGGATCTTCCATATCCTACCTACATACTCTCAGTCAATGTAGCTTGTGTATATCCATAGAAGTAATAAAATTAAGTGTATCAAGCATAGGTCTTGGGTGAGAGCATGTACATACATACTTATGTTATTCACTAAATATTACTATGGCCCCGGTACTTCCAGCCGGCATATGTGTATAGCTATTTGGTAAGACGATTCTCTTAATGTGTTGTTTATGTGTGTGTGTGTGTGCGTGTGTACACTTATAATCTATTCTTGGCAATGACCCTCAGCGGAGCAGTCAAAATATTACGGGTATGTGTAAAACAAAAACATTGTAAAACCAAAGCTTTTTATTTATTACCAATAAAATATTACATTGCGACACAAGTCCTGTGTAAACAAACAAGAATGAGGGATTTTACGTAGGCTTTACCCCTTTAATTACTCATTTCCCATGCAATATGCTACCCGATCGCTTGTTCGTACGCTCCGAAAATAGCAATTAACATTCTTATTTAACTCTTCTTTGTTTTTCCGTTCATGAAAATATTTTTCACTGATGGTGTGTAGACGAGTTCAAATGTGTTTTTCTGCTCTTTGTGACAACTTTCTGGAAATAGTTTATATACAGCCAAATGCATTTCATACATTTGTTTTGTGGGACGAAGGGAGAGAAATGTGAAAGAATAGGTTGCTATTTTTTTGGGCAAACATTCGCCCATTTAATTTGCACTTGCAACGACGAGCGGAAGAAAGGAAATAGCAAAGGAACTGTTACACATTCTCCGCTAAAAATAAGTACACTTTTTTCAAGTGTAACTGTTCTTGTTGTTGTTTTTTTTTTTTTTTTTGCTGTTGCATCTTGTCCTGGAGACTACAAGCACGTCTATTATTTATCGCACCCAGACTGCGATTACCTACTATACATCACACTTAAAAGCTTGGGGGTTAATAGCCACTTATCAAATAAGTGGGCTTCTTTGCTCCTTCCAAAGGTCACCACAATTAGGATGGTCGGATCCACCCACAAATGTACGGGCATGCTAGACACACTTGGCAGCTTTATAAATAGTTGTCTAACTTAATTATTCTCCCTTCCCCTTCTCTCCATTTTACTCCTTCACTTCATTTTCTCAATCCTCTGTCTCCCTTCTGTCATTGACTCTCTGGATTCTCTTGATGCATCCTCCTTTCATTTTTTTCTCTCTCTCCGTCCATTTTTTATTGGATTTTCTCTCGCTCTCTCTGGTTTCTCTCTTATTCTCTTTCTGATGCTTCTCTCTTTTCTTTTCTCTCCCTCACTTGTTCTGTTTTCTTATTACCATTAATATATTTCCCTCTTTTCGTTTTACGTTTCATAATTTTTCCCCCTTTCCCTTTTCCTTCTATTCTTCATTTTTCTATTTTCCCCTTTCCCTTCTATTCTTTATTTCCTCGTTTCCCCTTTCCCTTCTTTTCTTTATTTTTCGTCTCCTTTTCCTATTTTATTCCCTTTCCTTCCTTTTCTTTATTTTTCTTCTCCTTTTCCAATTTTATTCCCTTTCCTTCCTTTTCTTTATTTTTCTTCTCCTTTTCCAATTTTATTCCCTTTCCTTCCTTTTATTTATTTTTCTTCTCCTTTTCCTATTTTATTCCCTTTTCCTTCTTTTTTATTTTTCTTCTCCTTTTCCTATTTTATTCCCTTTTCCATCTTTTCTTTATTTTTCTTCTCCTTTAACTATTTTATTCCATTTCGGTTTTCATTTTTTACTTCGTTCTTGTCTCTCTCTTCCTTTTTCATTTCCGTCTGCTTTTTTTACTTTGTTCTTGTCTTCTTTTTTCATTTTCTTTTTTTCCTGTCCTTTTGTATTTCCTTTCTCTCTCTGTCCTCCTCATAACCCATCGCCCTTTTTGGCCTATTTTCGTTTCTTTCCCCTCTTGTGCGTGATTGAGTTTTCTTTTCTCTTGTCTCTTTCTTCTTCCTTTTTCTGTCTCTCTCCTTCTCCTATCCCTTTTTCATTCTTTTCATTTCTCTCCATTTTTACTGGTCCCATTTCATCTCGCATATCCTGCTCTGCCTGTCTGCGAATTCCCTTTCTTCGATCCCATAGTTATTATTCTCTCCGATTATCGTCTTATATTTGTATATCTACTCCGTCTTACTCTCTCTCTCTCTCTCTTGATCTTTAACGATTCTCATGGAGACCCTCCCTGGTCTTCCGCCAAAGAATTAGCTAGAAGGGATTCCAGTACACATGTAGGGAATGATTTTGGGATATAACAATTTTCCTCAGCTATGTGTACATTGTGTGTGGTTGGTGATGGGGGTGAAGAGAGAGAGACAGAAAGAGAGACAGAGAGAGAGAGAGAGCATGAAAAGACAAAGATTTTTGGTCAGAGAAATTTTCTTAGAAAAGCCGGGTATTTCCCTCCGTCTGGCCTTATACCTCTTCCTCCTCCTTTTTTCCTCCTCCAGAATTCGCTTCTCATAATACACTTGCAGACATTCTATCACACAGATATCGTATCTGTGTGAGCCTGCCTCAAGAGAAAATAGAATATAATCATAAAGAGAAGTATGTAGCTCCTGGAGAGGCTCTTCTATAGCGGCCGCCGTGGTGGTTGGGAACTGACATCAAGCTCTGGAGGTAAGATAGTGTATAAAATATATACAGTAGCAAAAGAAGACGCTCTGCCTTTCTCTCTCTCTCTCTCTCTGTCTACATAAGCAAATGCAAGCAGAATGCAATAGTATAACATACAAAGACCGGAACTTCTTTAAGTAAAGAGACCCAACATTCATCAATCACCTCGACTTTGCTGACAGACAGCTGAAATCCATTAATTACGAATCTTCTCCCGACATTTCGTCAACAATGCTCCAGTCATATATGTACCTTTTGGGTTTTGCCAACCCAAAACTTGTACAAAACTCCTTCCTCTTCTTCTTCCCTCCTCCCCCTCCCCCTTCGTTCCGCTGTCCTTTTACACTAGATACAGTTACAGCTCCTACTACTACTACCACCGAATCCTCCGCCTTTTTTCTTCCATCTTTTTTTTTTCCTCTTATTTTCTGGGTAGACAAAAAAAAACTTAGCAAAAATATCTATTCTTCCCCAAAGCAGCCCCCCATATTTTCTGGGACGCCACGTGTTTGCCAAGAAATTGATAAAAATCCCTCTCATAGTAGTCACACTCAAAATATTAAAATATCATTTGTGCGAAAACAATTACCAGTACCTGTATTTCACCTTTTTCTCCTCATTTCAATGCCCCGTAGGGAGCCTTCGATGGTGGAAAAAATGTGGTGGAAGCAAAAAATTTGGACGGGGTTGGAGAAATTGAGCTTTGTATCGTAATTAGTGGGAAGACGCAAAAGAAAATGATTTTTTTCACTTTTTCTCTCTTCCACTTTTTTTCTTCTGTCTCTCCCAAACGTCTCGTCCCTCTCTCTCTCTCTTACTCTCTCTCTGTCTGTCTCTGTAACCCTCATGCAATTTAATCAATATTACCAGAATTCAATCAAAGCTTTAAGGGTTCCCCCCTTTGCGTGTTCAAAGTCAAGATTCATGTAATGGAGGGTGAGACTGTGTCTGTGTGTGAATTACACAATACAACAAAAACTCACAGACTCGACCATTCAACTAAAAATCCCAATTTTTTTATTATCATTTCTTTTACTTACCCAATGACTCCGTGTTTGCATATGTACACACATGTGTTTTGTTCATCGCAAGGGAGGAGGGGGAGCTTCCCTCCACGTTTACAAAGGCAGGATTTGCTCTTGTTATTAGGCTTTCAACGAAAAAAGAGGAGTGAGTACGAGAAAGACGGCTAGAGATACGGGGAGAGGGAGAGACAGAGAGAGCGAGAGAGAGAGAGAGAGAGAAATCAGTGACACGTAAAAACTTGGCATGAATGCCGACTTACATGCATCCAAAGACTGTCTTCGTAGGTCATGTGTAAAAACATGGAGGAGTATGAAGAGTCCCTACTACAACTTGGCCGTAATAGTGGCAAAAGTTAAGGCCGTACACCCATACATATGTACATGTATAGGGAAAATATCATCAGAGATATTGAAATTGAAAAGGAAGGGTTTTCAGAAACATCATGCATTATCTTCCCAGTGGATCTTTTCCTTCATTGTATAGGAATAACGGGCAGAACGGTTTTCAGGGAGCATATACACGTAATAACTATCACATGAAGAGAGAGAAAGAGAGAGAGAGAGCGAGACAGAGAAAGTCTCCTCTTCCACCCCCAGTGGCACATACTTCCCTTACATAATACGCCATGTACTGAATGCTTGTCTCGCTCTTTCTCTCTCTCTACTTCTCTAGACACGAATATAATGCTTGTCAAGGTAGTGTGCGTTAGTGTTCTGATAATCGGGGAATCAGGTTCTCTCTCTCCCTCTTTCTCTCTCTCTCTCTTTCTCCGTCTCTCTCTCTCTTTCTCCGTCTCTCTCTCTCTTTCTCCGGCTCTTTCTCACTTTCTCCGTCTCTCTCTCTTTCTCCGTCTCTCCCTCTTTCTCCGGCTCTTTCTCTCCCTCTTTCTCCAGCTCTCTCTCCTGCTCCAGTCTCCTTTCGGCGAGTATTGTTACACAAGATTTTCCTTTGCTCTCGTCTCTTCCTTCGCCGTATTGTCCCCCTTCCCCTTCCCTCCTTTACGACATGTCATGCTAGACGCTCCCAGTACACCATTTTTATATAGTCTCCTAAGAATACAGGGGTTTCCTTGTGGAGCTAAAGATACCTTTTTTTTAATATTTCACTCATAAGAAATGTACGTTTAGGTGCAAAGCGGGAAAAGTGGAGTAATAGGAGATAGAGAGAGAAGGCGAAAGCAAAAGAATGTGTGTGAGAGAAAGAGAAAAAGCAAAGAAAAAATTTGTGAGAGAAAGGAAGCAATAGCAAGGAAAAAATTTGTTTGAGAGAAAGGTAGAAATAGCCAGGAAAAAATGTTTGTGGGAGAAAGGGAGAAATAGCATGGAAAAAATGTGTGTAGAAGACAAAGAGAGAAAGAGCAAGAAAAAGAGAGAGGAAAGGAGTAAAAGAGGGAGGGAAAGGGATAAAGGGGAGAAAAAGGAGAAAGAGAATTGATATGGAGCGGAGATGAAATGAATGAAAAGGGAAGCTCCTATCTTTTTGCTGCTACAACAACTAGTGGTAATAGCGGGAGTAGTCGTAGGAGCAGAAGTAGTGTGGGTTGTCAATACAAGAAAGAAGAGCCCCAAATGAATGAGTAATGGATTCTCGGATAAATTTTGAATTGTCTATGTATGTAGAGAAGTGTATATATTTGGGAGTATGAGCCTCCTTTTATTCCCTCATGTAGGGAGAAGGACTCACTTGTCTCGCGCTCTCTCTCTCCTTTATCCCTTCGTCTCTCTCTCTCTCTCTCTTGTCCTCCCTCGCAATGGAAATTATATTCTCCTCCCCTATGCTATGTGAAAGGCTGGGGTAGTATGTACAGCCATATGCATGCCACGTTTAAATATAACAATGTAAGTGCATTCAGACTTTGTATGTACGTATTTGCGTTCCATTGTTCACCCCACAATTATCAAAGCTTTTCACTTCACCGGGAAATAAGCAAAATGTCGGGGGCTTTCCCCCCGTTAGGTTACATCCCGTTGTTGGACTATGTGTTTATACGATGGGAAAGTGTGTTTTTTTATTTGTGTGGAATCTCCATGTATTTATAATTCATTTTGGATTTTTTTTACTTGCACTAGCCTAAAAGACGAAAGAAAAAAAATCTTATGATATATAAATTTGTTGGGAAAGTGAGGAATAAAAACTTGTAGCACTTTGCTCCAAAACAAATGACCCAAGTTACACGAGTCGAACTGTGGTCTCCCCGAATTTGACTCTGAAATTCGTCAATGTTCCTTCCATGTTTGATCTCTTCCCTTCTCTTCCTTGGAGAAAGGATGTAATACACATTGGGATTATATAGGTATAGATTTTTTTTATATTTTACTCCTCCTTCATTCCTTCCCTTCCTCTTTGGAACGTGGTTCGAGGGATTAAATATAAATCAAAGAAAAAAAACTTACATCTGGCAAGATTTCAATAAATGAATTTCTAAAAGCCTTGGAGGAAAAAAAATTAGCCGGATAGAGAAGGAGAGTGACAGCGACGAAGGTGCATTTGTTGCGCCAAAAACTACAATCGAATACTAATTATACAGATGCAAGAATAGAAATTCTAGCACAATCCTCGGGACTAGATTTTCATTTTCATAGATGAAAATAGTCATTTTGTAAATTTTAGAAATATTTATAGTAACATCTCCAAAAATATGTGTTTGGTAGTAATTACATCTCATTGAAGAATTTTTATTTAAGCGGGAAGTAGCCGATAAAAATTATTTTTTTTAAAGAAAGAAAAAAAAATTAACGAGAGTCCTTTTGTCATGCCATTTTCTTCTCTGTAGTATCACTTCCGAGCATTCACAATGGGGACATGTAAACGAGGGGATTTTACAGGTGCTTTTTTTGCATTTATTCAGCCAGTCTTGTCCCTTTCAGGCAATTGCAACTACATATATTTTTTGAATGTTTCATCGTCACACAATACATGTGCGATTTTTTATCAGTTCTCCCGCACAGAGAACTCAGCATTGTCGTACGAGCGCTAAAGTTTTATATCTCTACTTTTGCAAAATAATAATATTGTGCTTATAAAAAATTGAGCAACTTATAATAGGTTCAAATTTATCCAATCTCACTTATGGCGATTGCGTACTCGACAAAAATCATTTCGAAATAAGATAGCACGGATAATTGGTGGTGTGTTTAAGCTCGCACAGTTCTCATAATTTGAAATAGAGACCTCAATTTCCGAAATTCCAAAAATATGAGTTCTATAGGCTTTACGAATTGCTATGATTTGTCTTCCTATCGTTACTAATAGCAATAAAGGCTCTAGCATGAGACCTTTTAAACAATTCTTGCAATGCTTTTGTATTGATTTAAGTAGCATTTGCTAGAAAAGTGAAGCTATTTAGGCTTTCCTTAAGCTGGAGTTATGCCATGTTGGATCTCGACTGAGCAGAATTGTCAGAGGTGCGTGTATTTTGCATGACCATTCTTCACCAAGGTGAGAACGGACGAAAGGATAACGTATAGAGAGGAAGCACAGGGGAAAAAACAAACAAGCCAACGTGTCGAGTATGGTTAGAACATGAATGAATGGGCCTGTACAAAATACGGTGGAGTTAAATAATAAAATATTTTTTTTAAAACACACACACAATCCAAAGGTGTAGCCGAATAAGCTCAAGTCCAGGAAATAATGTGGCCTGTGTGTTCACATAAAAATGGAGGGCCATCTGATTACACCCTCTGATTCTCATTTAGTGGAAGCATGCATAATGAACGTCATTTTGTCACGCATTTTTACCATGTCTCCTTGCCCGTCATCATTCTCCCCCTCGTCCATACAAATGGCCATGTGCTCCTATTGTGGACTTCTCTTCTGGTCTTCTCCTGCAAAAATTCACTTTCCAAACAATGTATGGACCCGTGATTAAGTATAACAAACATGGGAATATCCTTCAAGCTCAGACTACCTTGCAGATGTACGATGTACATACATACGTGGTCAATGGTCATTAGTGCAATCCAAAAAAACTCGATTGAAACAGAACGCAAGAGTAATTAGAGACAAAAATCTAAAGAATCTATTCTGTAAAATTAATTTCTCTGAGTCACTTTTACTGCGTGCATTTATTTACATTCCTCCCTCACCCGCTAAAAAAATTCTGATCGGTCCCCCCTAATATGTACATATTTGTTGTTCTTGTATATTACCTATATTTTGTACGTATACTGTATACTGATTTATTTTGGAATGCGTGTTTTATAAAATATTATTAGGGAACCAACAAAAAATAACCCACATGAATAAAGTTTTTAATTCGAATTTTTTGGAGTAGTTTTATTTTTCCAAAAACATGTGTCTAAAATTAGTAACAATACACTCCAGATGTGATTAAGAATGAAAGAGGGACACTACTCCAACCTGTTGGGGTCCAACGCAGTATTTACGTCCTATGTGAGACTCCTGGCTATTATTTGTATACCTACTATAGATTTACATGGTTCGCCCCCTAAAACAAAATTTTGTCTCAAATGACAATGTATGTATGATGTGTGTATTTGTGTATGTGAGAGAGAGAATAAATGAGAGTTTTATTATGGGGAGATTTTGGAGGGAAGATTGACAGGGCCAAGAAGAATCAATATAATCATGATGATGGGAGAGGTTTGATTTGGGGAGAGAGCACTTCTTTGCAATGATACTATAAAATAAACAAAGGGAGAGACGGACAGAGACGGACTGAGAAGGGGAAACAGAGAGACAGAGCGTGCCCATGAGTGGGAGAATAAAATGGAGAAGGAATGCAATGTGGGGTAAGGAGTAAAAAAGAAATTATAGTGCTCAGGAGAAAAGGAGAGAGGGATAGTAAGAGAGAGAGAGAAAGAGAGAGAAAGAGAGAAAGAGAGAGAGACGTGCGAGGGCATGGAGTTTGAAATGCTATTCGGTTATTGCAAGAGACCTTGTCAACCTCAATCAAAAGAAACATACATTGAGCTCACCAAACCATTACAATTATTATTGCTTGATCCATTTTGGTTCGTTGGTGTCTGTGGTTCCTTTTTTTTCCCTTTGACTCACTCCAACTACTTTCCCCTTTCGGAGAATGTGTAATAAATATCCCTTCTCCCTCCCTGTTTTTCTTACGTTGTACTTATCCCATGCTTAACTCCTTCATTTACGTCCGTGTCTACAGAGACTGTCAATCAGAACAGAGAACTACTCTCCCTCCAAGTGGCACTCACATGTTCGGGTCATGAGAAAAATGTCCTGCCCTGGACTAGTAATAATTAAAAAAAAAAGAATAATAACAATTAAAATTCGGCATTCAGTGACCACCAAAGTAATTACAAAAGGGGTGGGTTAGCCCCAAAAAAATGAGAATTGTAAAATTATTATTATTATTACGGTTACCAAATGAAGTGGTGCAACCTTTTTTTTTTTTTTACTTGCAACTCTCCTATATTTTCTTTATAGCCATTTCACCTCCTATGAGAAGACAGGGCTTGTGTATGCTCATGTGCTCTGTCTTGTCTCTGTGCATTCAACTGGTAAATGTCATAGGCAGTGAGCGTGTATGTACCTAATTATTGAGACAACGACCAGGGTGTTTGTGTGGTAAACAAGAGCGAGATTAGTGAGGGAGTGAGCAAGGGAAGGAGACAGAGAATGAGAGAGAGAGAGACAGAGGGAATTAAGCTGTGGGAGACCAAGTAATATGGGCAATGGTCAGAAAGGAAAGAGTTTTTGCTACGCCCTCCTAAAAGTGAAGAACCAACCCACTTGTAAGTGCTTGGAGAGCAGAGAATCATAATAGTGATAAAAATGATAAGAATAAAGTCACTGTTCTTTTTTTTTTCGAAAAAAAAAGGCTCAGCTTTCATGCATGCGTTGCCTCCGAAGTGAGAATTCTTGTAGTAAATACTTCTTATTGTTGCCTCTGATGTCCTCAAGTAAATACTTGTTCTTTATATATTTTTTTTTATTTTGCTACACCCCAAAAAGAATTGCTGGCACTCTCACAAGCCTTGTTCCCACAGAGAGACCAAAAAGAGATTATTGTTTGTGGTATAAGAAAAATACGGAGAGGTTTTGGTGTTTTCCAGTTTCCTCCTTTTTTTCCCTTCTCCTTCCTCATCTTCTCGTGTGAAAATGTGTGCGAGAGAGCAATTCCAAGTTCAAAGTTCGGATCCATTGTCATTCATATTGGAGAAGGGGAGGATTGGCTTTTCCTTCTTCTTCTTCTTCGTCTCCTTCTTCGTCTTCACATTGTTTATCCAAGCCTTGAACTGGAAAGATCCTTAAAGATGTGATGTTGCGTAAAAACAATTACTTGTAATCTGTATGTATACGGATCCCTTGGCGGAGGAGGATTTTATTGTTATTATTTCTGTCTCTTGTCTTCCCCAGACTCTCTTTTACCCCTTTCCCACCCCCTCCCCCTCGCGTCTTCCTAAAAGTCCTACGCCACTCTCGATTCTCAAGTTTGAATCCTTTTTGGAAAATAGCTGTGGGGAAGGCAATTATTACACACAAGTATGAAAGGGACTTTTTTCTTCTTCTTCTGGCTTTTGTGACGGAATTCAATTTCACCACCCCTTTTCCCCCGTAAGAAGATGGCGAGTTTGTGTGTGTCCTACCACATTTTAGTTTCGCCACTTTCCTCCTCTTCTTTTTTTTTCCTACTCTTTCCCTCGAATGTACTCTTTCCGTCTCTCTCTACTTCTCTCTTCTTTTCACCCTCGCAATCTATTTCACTTGATTTGAGAAGCGACAATTTAGTGCTTTCTGAAATTGACTGACGTGATGGTGACGACTGTCTTTTTTTATTTTGCTACCACTTGACAAATGACGGTGAGAAAGAATTATAAGTATTTACATGGAACACTCGCCTTCTACAACACAATGAGGTATTGGAGAGTTGTAGCATGTATTGGAGCTTCTTTCTGTCTCTCTCCACCATATGCAGTGTCTGTAGACAGGGAAGGATTAGAGAATTAGGTATTGGCTACATTAATAATGTGCATACACACGCTTACCGATACAAAACAAAATAGTTGACAAGACTCTTACATAAGTTTTTGTTCTCTCTCTCTCTCGCAAGCTTGGAACAACTTACATAATCATCTTTTTCAAAGAGGGACAGAGAGAGAGAGGACAGAACGGTGCATTTCTGCATGACACACTCTATTTTAGAGTCCCTCGTCAAGTTTTTTCCCCTATCCTCTCATTCGCTTCATGTATGACATGCCTTGCACTTTGCTTCCACCATTTCTTTAAACAATGTTACATATTTTGTCAACTGTGTATGTACCATGCATGAAGCGGGACGGAAGTGAGAGAGAGTCAAAGAGAGAGACTTGGGTGAATGTTTGAAGCAGTGCATGGCATGAAAATACTAAAAGTTATCCCTTTCCTCCCCTAACTCCCTCCGTTTTTTCTGGCAATTGGAGAATTTTCAATTTTTTTCTCGGGGATTTTCAAACTATTTTATTTCCTAAAGAATTAAAGGGAATCAATCATTGTTTTGTGGTAAAAAGTTGTAGATGCAATTTGTCCGACGGAGTCTCAGAGTATGTAAAACAATATAAATTCATAAAAATAGGGAACTCCCTATCTATAGTTGTGGCTTTACATGCTTACCAGGCAGATTTTGATCATATTTGCTGCATTATTTTACCGGGTTTGAATGTTTTTAAATGAACCACAAATTATGCTAATCATGATTTGAAAACGACTTAATTGTGCGGAACTGCAATTAAATAAATGTATGTGATGAATGCGTAAAAGCCAAAATTGTCTAAAAGTATTCTGACAGCAACCATAAACAATTGTTTTTATTAAATTATCGAAAATTATTTGAGGTAAAAATTCAAAAGTATGTAAAATACTAGTAGCAACAAGCAGCCTAGGCGCCGAGAAATTGCTTTCGGCTTCTCGTTATTAATGAAAATTGTTTAATATGCCGATACTTCACATTGGAAAATCGTACAAATAAGTTGGAGGTAGAAATTATTGTAAATAAACCATTTTCGAATGCTTAAATGGTCCTTTTGCTGGTTGTGCTTTAGTGGAACTATCAAATTTGTAGTTCCGGCGTAATTCAAGTGATTCTCGCGGCAAAAAAAATCTATACGCATGTTTAGATGTTTTGTGTAAAGATGGTTGTCAAGAAAAACTCAGTTTGGCAACTCAAGACGTTAATATATTTGTGATTTAAAAAAAATCTACGGAGTTTGCGTACTAAAGCCACAAAAGTTCGTTTTGCTCTTTTATTGAAATTAGCAAATAAATTGGTCCAAGTTAGGTACAATAATTTTATGGTTCAAGCATACACTTTTTACTATTCTAATATTTTTCACAAAAACTGGAAGAAAAGGCCTCTCACGAAAAATAATTATTATACGGTGAAACTTGGAATGGAAGAACACTGTGGGCGGAAATTGTCACTCAAAGTGGTTGAGGTTACAGTACTTGCCGAGTATAATTGGGTACATAATGCACAAATAATGTCTGTAATGGAATTAAATAAATCCGTTCTCAGGGAAAAGTAAGAGACAAGAATGATTAGAATTCTTGTCAGTAGACAAATTTTGTGCAATAATTACATTTAGAGCTTGTTGCTTAAAGGAAATTATTAATTAACACAATTACAATTATAACACAATGAGAGGGTGTGAATAATTTGAAAAGAAACTCTTTTGGTGGTCACTCACTTTCTGATAATTCATACAACAATAAAAATGAGATTAATTGTAGAGAAAGTAGTTGGTGCGGGGACTTTGTAATGGTTTTCCAAATCTTGAAATGTCTGCGAGAGAGAAAAAAACGACAATAGTAATGTTCAAATAATGAAAGTATACAAAAACAATGGAAATGCAAACACACATGTGTGCATTATTTAGCACGTATTGAGTGCAAGGGACAAAAACACTGGGGGAATGCTAAAAGAGAGGACACGAAAGACAGGGGAAAATTGAGGAGTAAATTAGTTGATGAGAAAAAACAATGTAGAAAATGCTAATGGAGTCAATTTGTAAGTAATTACCGTGTGCATAAACACAGGGTTAGGGACAGGCAGAGAGAGAGAGGAAGGTTGACAGACATAGAAATGCCAGGGAGAAAAAGTAAAAAAAAAAAATAACTACACTAGAAGAAAACAGAACCACAAATGGGGAAAGAATGAGAAGAATAGATACAGGAAGATAAAAAGAGGCAGAGCCAATGACATAAAGAGAGCAGAGACAGAGAAAAAATTCAAAGAAAGGGATGACGAGAAAAAGGAAAAAGAGACAAAGAGAAAAAAGAAAGCAATGAAATGAAAAAAAAAGGAAAAAAAGGCTAAAGAAAGAGACAAAAAATGGAAAAGGACGAGGATGGAAAAGAGGCAAAGAAGGGTATAAGTCTTGAGAGAAAAAGGAGACGGATGAATTAAAAACGGGAAGAGACAGCGAGTAAAACAGGCATAGAACGAGAGATTTTGACAAGCAAAAATGGGCAGAGAGAAAAAACTCAGGAAGAGAGGAAAACGTAGTGAAGAGGGAAAAGAGAGACAGAAACAAAGCGAGAAAACTGAGGAGAGAATAAGAGACTGAGACAAGCGGCAACAGAAGAGAAAATATTCAGAAGAGAAAATAAAAGAGAGAGAGAGAGAGAGAGAGAGACAGAGAAAGACAGAGAGAGGCAATGAAGAGTAAAAAAGAGAGAAAACGGGTAAAAAGTAAAGAGAAACAAGACAGAACAGCGGAAAAAATAACGAGAAAAGAGGCAGAAATAGGGTAAAAATATAAAGAGAAAAGCGGCAGAAAATGGGTCAAAAATAAGGAGAAAGGGAGCAGAAAATGGTCCAAAAATAAAGAGCACAACAAAGTCAAAATCAAAAGGGAGAAATAGGTAGAGAAAGAGGCAGACTCAGAGATAGTGCCGAGGAGAGAGAAAGAGAGACAGTATAGGAGACAAAGAGAGACAATTTGGTTGAAGAATGTAAATGAGATATTTAAGAGGAGATTGACTCAAGAAGTAGTTGTTGTTGAGAGGAAACATCCAAACAAAATGTGGGAGTTCGGAATAAGAAACTGTGCGTGTGTTTCTGTTTCTACTGTAGAATGTTGAGTGTGGAAGATTTGAAAAAAGAGAAAGAGTAAAAAAAAAGTCAAAGAGAGAAAAAGAGGGACTGGAGAGAGAATTTTGTGGGAGAGTGAAGGGAGTATTTCTTGTTTTTTCGAAAAAAGTATAAAGTGTAAAAAGGGAGACGAAGGAGCACGTTGGGTGAGTGGTTTGAGCGGTACGACTTGGTGAATCTCTTGGATTTGGTTGGACTTGCTATGAGCAAGTATTGCGCAAAGACTCTCATTGGCTCGGGCGGAGTCACATGGCTCTTTCCAAAGGATGGTCCCTATATGGTCTAATGTGCTATTAAAAGTGTGCCAGAGGCTTAGCTTGAGACCAGTTACGGCTATAATTCATCGAAATTACGTCAAATATACAACAGTTCTTCTCTTGCGGTCGGGAGAACACCAAACAACACTTTCAAAGTCAGTCCGAGAAAAAGGAGAATAGACAGCTAGTTGTCCATTGGACTTCCATCAGGCCACAGGTACAAGATACGTACACATCCCCAGCACTCACTCACACACACACAACTCACATTCAAAAGACCGACAAGATCATTCTGACTATATACACCGACACTCTCACACCAAACTCCCCACATTCTCTGTTTGTCTCCCAGCCACGTTGCATCAGGACACCAACACAGACAGACATCCACGAGGACTTTGCCAACTTTCCCTTCCTCACAAATAAAACAAGTCCACACTGTCAAGTCTTTCCCAACCAAAGACTTTATAATTCTTGTTTTTTTTACTTCAAACTTGTTGAGTTTCCAAAGAAAAAAAAATTTAGCCCTTTTCCCTCGGATTTCTCTCCCCATGCAAAATACGAGTGAGTGTGTGCCCGTTTCTCAAAATAATATACTTTTGTTTGGGGAAAAAGTCACAAAATAATTTTTTCCCACTATTGGAGAAGATGTGAGAAAATATTTTTTGGTTCCAACCAAAAACTGATAATTCCAACATTTCGGACGCTTTTTGTACTTGAAAATCTCCCATGTGCTCCTCCTTTGTCCTGATGGGAATAGAGGAAAAAGTTTTGGAGTTTCAAATGACAGAAAGTTTTTCATTTTTGTTCGAATCACCCTCAATGTGAGGATGATCAAATAATTCCCCACATTTGAGACAAACTTGCAATACAAAAGGAAAAAATTTTAAAATTTTAAAAACTGAACCATTATTGGACAATTTGTAGTTGTCAATTTTACTACATTGGACAATTCCTTTGGAGGAAAGTGCTTTTTGGGAGTTGAGAGGAAATAAAAATGTGGAGGTTTAACAATTTAAATTATGTGGCTGAAATAGTAAAGAATGATACGGATTGACAATTGTGGAGAGGGCATTTAAGAAAAAATGTGCTAAAAGAGTGGCATTCGTATTCATTTAGAAAAGTACATTAATTTGTATCTTATAACAAAAACATATAAAAGAAAGCAAAAACAAAATTCCAAGTGAATAAAAAAAGATCTTTGAACATAAAATATACTTGGAGAGAGAAGGAGTTAAAGAATTACTTTCAAAAGGTCGGAGAGTGAAGCGTGAGAGTGTGAAAGGAGAGACAGAGAGAGAGAGAGCGCTAAAATGAGCTCGTACCAGTTTGTCAATTCCTTGGCAGCGTGCTACAATTCGGGCTCCCGAGGAAATTCGGACCCGACAGCCACAGACTATTACAGTGGGACTGGACCAACGGGTGGCGGTGTCAATTCCTACCCGAATTGTTACTCCCCCCAAATTGGGACAGCACCTGCCACTGCCACTCAAGCCAATTACTACGGAGGCTCTCCCACTCACCACGTGACCAATTTGTCGAATGGAACGGGTGGTGGAGATTACCGGAATCTGAACGGCGGACAAACTGTTTTACCCCTCGGCACGCTCCCCACCGCCGTCAATCCGGGCAATCCCAATAGTTGCAAGTACGCCAGTCCTGACACGGGACTTGACCCCATCATCAAGAATTGCGGCTCACCCCAAGACCTCACCACGAACAGTAACGGTTCCTCGACGGCCAGTTCCGTCTGTAGTACCCCTCGGAGTCCCGTCGGTCACGGGGGCGGAGGGCGAGGTCAGAACAACAGCCAAAATAACTCTCAGTCAAATGCTTCCTCCAATAATTCCACAAGTCCTAACTCTACCAATGGCAGCGGAACACAATCAGGAAACACTAAAGGCAGTTCATCAAATCCACCTCACATCTACCCTTGGATGAAGAGGGTACACTTAGGTCAAAGTAAGTCAGCAACATCCCTTCATTTTATAATCTTACTATTCACCCCCTCAAAATCCCGTTTTTCACCCTCGCAAAATTTTATTTGTACCCCATCAAATTCACGAGTTGCGCCCCTTCAAAATAACGTTTTTCACCCTCTCAAAATAATGTTTTTATCTCTCTCAAAATAATGTTTTTATCCCCTCAAAATAATGTTTTTCACCCTCTCAAAATAATGTTTTTATCCCCTCAAAATCATGGGTTTCACCCTCTCAAAGTAATGCTTTTATCCCCTCAAAATCATGGGTTTCACCCTCTCAAAATAATGTTTTTACCCCCTGAAAATCGCGGGTTTGCACCCCGTCAAAATCACGGTTTTCACCGCATAAAAATAACGTTTTTTACCCTTTCAAAATATTTCTCATCGTCCCGTAAACTAACGCAAATCTCCAATTTGATTGGGACAAGCTTAAGTTGCCCCAAAAGCCTTTAATTGTACTTGTAAAGGTGAGCTGAAGAAGGTATGGGCAAGCACATAAATTAGCTGTACATGCCAAACTTCAATTCAATTGTCTAGTTTTACAAAGAATCATTCCCCCCCCCCTTGTAAAACGTCCAGGGGAAAAGCATGGATTTTTTTTTAAAAGCAACAATTGGTTATTTACCTTTCCTCTTCTCAAGCCCTCTCAATGTGGGGTGAAATAGTGATATAAATAATGAGTAGTTAAAGTGTATGAAAAGAGCTCTTTCGGTCACAGTGATCTGCTGCATGTGTGTGTATTTATTGCTTATTACACTCCAGAGGATGATACATTCGTGTATAATTTGTTGTTGAAAGAAGAGAAAGAGGGAGAGAGAGAGGGGAAGAGAAGAAAAATATTATTTTATGATGGTGTCTAAAAGGTGTGCCAACACTCAGTATTACACAGAGTATTAATGTCTTAATGCATGTTACGTCCATTGTATCAGAGGGCATTAAATTATGATACAAGACACATTGAATAGGAGCGGATAAAATATGGCCATAAATAAGCTTGAGGAAGGTCCTTGTGTAGTCGTGGAGGCAGTAAATGGTCGTAGTAGACGTAGTAGGAGCTTTTTTTTCTCGCTCCCTCGATGTTCTTTCACACATTGTGGCACACTCCATATATACAAAATACTACATAATCATTTCTTTCTCGCTCCCTCTCTCTCTTCCTCCTAAAATAAATGGTAGAAAAGACATTACTTTTTTCCTTCTCTTCAACTTCCTCCCTTTTCCCCAAGTTTACCTTCCTATAAAGGAATCTTCTGGGTTGTAGAAAACATTTAGGGGCAAGATGATTTGTAGGAATTAGTGTAATCATTATTGTACTAACTCTCCGGGAAATCAAGGGAGAAATAAAGGAGACATAAATAGAGAAAAAATCAGAGAGAGAGAGAGAGAGAGAGAAAAAATCAGTGAGCAAAAAATGTAAACTGAGAAGTTGGGAATACTCGTTTTTTATTAAGGTTTATTTTCAAAGAGGGATTTAGGGAAGGAATGGGATATTTATCTCTCTCTTTGGCGCTCTTTCTCGCGTCTGAATTTATTCGCCTGTAAACGAAGATGAGAGACATTATTGTAAAGTTATGTACTGTGTCAAGGTTTATAAGTTCAAAGCTAATTGACCAGCGACGAGATGATTTGTGCACTCGCACACCGAATTTTGAAAGGAGACACAACAAGTGATACTACAAAAGTTGGGAAAGAGAGCGAGAGAGAGAGAGCGCGCGTGTATGTGTGTGTTTTATGTGTGTTTTTACACGGGTAGAAGAGGCAATCTAGAAGCTATTATGAGACGCAGGAGGCCCGTAAATTTTTGCCTTTTAAACCCTCCGGAATTTTATGGCTTTTTCCGTCTCTCCCTCCCTTTTTTCTCTCTTTCTCTCTCACTGTCTTTCTCTTTTCCCTCTCTCTCGCAACTCACTTAAACTCTCCTTCATCTTCTTTCGCAGCCCATTGAGAAAAAGACTTGTTTTTTTTCTTCGGTTGACAAAGTATCCGTGTGAGAGGGAGAGAGAAGGAGGCTTTACACATTATGAATAGAAGTATTTATTTACATTGTGTAAGTCTTTCCACTCCTGTGGTGTTGCTGAATAGATTTTAAATTTTTCTTGGTCAGTTTTTACTTTTTTTTATATATATAATGCTTACACTTGTAACAAGTTAGTGGGATTTCGTAGTTGCTCATTGTCCCTGTTTTTGTATTTTTTTTTCACCCTCTTATTATTGATTCATTTGGAGTACATGTGGATGGGGCAAGTTTTCTTATAGGACATTTTCCTGGGTGATGCTTGTCAAAACCTTGGTGTTCGACCATGTTCTTGTATTATCTTCTTATTTTTCTCCTTCGCAGGACGACATCGACAGAGAGAGAGAGGGAGAGCTGTCAAGTGTTACGTTTGCAAGTGTATGTGTGTGAGCAGGGACTTCTCTGAGAAACTATGAATAGACTTGACATTTGGTAAAGTAATATGAACCAACAACTGGGAAGTAGTATGCAGGAGCAAGGCTTTTGGATGATGAACGTTTGGATTTTTGGAGTAAGAAAAAGAGAGAGAAAGAGCCAGAGAGAGAGACTTTGAACGTGTCTTAAATAAGGTTGTAACTCCAAAGAATCTTCTTCCTTCATCTTTTCACTTGATTTCTCTTGCGTCAACCTCTCTTCCATGTCGTCGTCTCTCTGTCTCTCCTTCCCTTTCTCGACTCTTCTTGTGTGAGTACTGGAAAAATTGAAGGACAGAAATGTGACACTGGGTGCCTATAGAGTTACGCTTCCTCCCAGCAAATCCTACCCTGCACCCTCTTTTTCATGGAGAGAAATAATGACTAAATTTAGAATCATTCACCTCCTGCATTTTTAATCGTGTGGCTTTCCTCCCTCTTCCTCTCTGTTTGTCTCTCTCTGATCCTTCAACTTCAAGCAAAATCCAGGGAAATTGACCCCACAGTGCAAAGGCAGTCTATCATTGTACCAAACTTTTCCTGCAAATAGTTTCCATTAGCTGAAATGTAGGGAAATGTGATTTTCCCAGCTGTGCCATCATTAGACATCAACTGTTCTATCCAGTATTTTTTTATTTCAATAATAACTAAAAAGAGGTGGGATTGGACGTGTGCGTGAAGAAAGTGTTGCATCCACTGTGTCCGTCCATTGAAATTCATTGAAATCCATGAAAGTATCAGCTGAAATGCAGTGGTACAATTTTTTTGTCTGTTTTCATTGGCACACTCATATGATTTTTTTTTCTCATGACAAGCGACCCCTTTACGCAATGACAGGGTGTATTTACACTTACGGTTGGTGTGTTTTTTTAGAGCCTTGGAAAAAAGCAGAACGGAACACGAGGGAGAGAATGAGAGACAGAGAGAGAGAGAGAGAGAAATTGAAAGGGACGACTCGCCTATAATAAGGAGCGGTCGATCCAAATTATTGATTGGAAATTGACGAAAATGTGCATAAACATATGTGTTTGGCAAGCTTTTAAAATCAATCCAGATGACAAACAGTCATCCATCTTTGTCCTGTCCCTTTTGACAATGTCAAGTATATAGGCTTGAACCATTAAAGTGCTATTTTTTTCTACACACACACACTCAGTACTCATGTGTGTGAGAGAGTGAGCCAATCACACTGCTGGAACAGAGCAGAATGTGATTGTTGTCGTTGCCTTTGTGTACAAGTCAAGTACCCTGTTGCCCTTAAGAATTTTTTCCCCCTCTCAAATATTCCTCACTCGCTCAGTTTTTAAGGGATGGACTCAAGTACTGTTCATATGCACAGGGACATGGGACTATGATGCTCTCATTGTATGGAGTCCCTCCACTATTTACTACCATACCATCGCCATGATAAATGACTCTGCAAAAAGTTCAAAGTTTCACAGCCTTTTTTTTTCTCTCTCCCCATAACTCTCTCACTCATCATTTTCTTTGTGTGAAAATGCAGTTATTTGGATGTATACTTTTTTGAAAAAAAAAAGATTTTCCCCGTCCAAAATATGGTTGGTCAAGATGGGATGAATGAAATTTGATTGGGAATCATAGCGGGCAGGGTGGATATGACTTTAGTGTGTGTAGTGGGAGGGTGGGTTAAGTAGGAAATGTGAAACAGAGTCATGTTTACTCATTTGTCAACAATGGGATTTCTGGGAAAGGGTACAGGGCACTCTGGAGCTCTCCGTGTTGTGCCAGAGAAAAAGGACAAGGAGAACAAGGAGGGCCAAAGACGGAGACGAGGAGGCTACAAAGAAGTGTGTAGTTTTTTGGTTCTGCCTTTCCCTGGACGTCCTTTTGCATGTGTACACAATTGCCAGTGTGAACCAATCTCCTGGATGTCAGAGGCATCCCTCTTTATCCTAAGTCCTCCGCTCTTTTCCCAGTGACAACAGGATTTTATTCTCTCTTTCTCTCTCTCTCACTCTCTCTCTCTCTCACTCTCTCTCTCTCTCTTTGCTCTTTTTCCCCTCTCCCACCATTGTACAACCATCCCAAATGTTGCCCATGTGTTCTCTCCCTCCCCGCGACTGCCGAGTGGTAAAGGCTGAACGGAGGGAAATACATACAGATTATACACTCTCAGTCATCAATGAATACGGGAGTGTTGCTTCCTGCTCCTTTTGCCACTACCACACGCTAAAGCCGTGTCAACGTACACCTCCTCTCTCGTATCCTGCCAATGTCTCGCTCTCCGTCTCTCTCTCTCTCTCTCTCACTGTGTCATGCCTTCCTTCCTTAAAAATCCTCCAACACACCAACCGGGTTTTCCTTTTTGTAATACAAACTCCTTTTCCTTCTCTCTCTCTCTCTCTCTCTCTCTCTCTCTCTCTTTCTGTGTCTATGCAAACGCGAAGCATGACGAGAGTCAAAGTAAATAACATGGGTTTATTAGAGTTTTAAAAAACAATCTCAAGTGCCACCATCACCACCACCATTCCTTCGTCTTGTAGACGGAGAAAGAAAGAGAGAGAGAAAAAAAGTCTGTGAATAACAAGGTAAATCTCTGTGTTATTACGGGCCTGGTGGGTAGATTATTTTTTTTGTTCCATCTCATTCCACTGATTTTTCTCTATTTCCCTCCTACTCTTCTTGTGCGTCTTGAAAAAAGGAAAAAGAGAAGGAGAGAGAGAAATTGAGAGAGAGAGACAGTGAATGAGAGAGATACAGAGAGAGGGAAAAATATCAAATCGCACAGACTTTGCGTCACCTCCTCCTTTGAGCTCCTTTGGCTGTCAGAGCCCTACCCACTACGTGCGTATGTATATCAAATGGAAATTCCCTATCTTTCCAAACAATTGTTTAAAAAAATGCAGCAAAAATTTCAAGAGAGAGAGAGAGAGAGAGAGAGAGAGAAAAGAAAGGGAAAAGTATTTTATTAGTAGCCCCTATACATAGTAGGTGATGGTGGTGGTAGTAGCGTTTTAAGAAGCGTTAAGATTTCCCAGTGATAAAAATCCCCCCTTATGTACCTCCTTTGTAACATCCCCCGAGCCGTGGAGGGGAGTAAGTACATGATAAAAAAAATATTATTTTTTTTGAACCTGTGTACACTTCTACAGTTTCAATTGCTTTTTCTCTATTATTTACTCTCCTTACCCTTTTTTACACATTATCCACCAAGAATAAGTCTTTTTTTCCTGGTGGAGGAGAACAACAATGATATATAAAAGGAGGGATGAGAGTCATTAGTATTACATAGGTTTGCTTTGGAGAGCACAACCCTGATTTTATTTCTGATACAGTCACTCCATGTCGTAAGGTCGTGCATGCTTATGTGCAGGATGGATTTTTTTTTCTTTTGGGAATCTTTTTTCATATTTCCTCTAGTCTCTCTCTCTCTCTCTCACTCTCTTGCGTTGTCACTTTTTTTTTCGAGTCAACTAGACAAACATAGTTTTAAAGCAGAGGCATACGTACATAATTACCCAAGCACATACCTTGGGTGTATGAACATGATTAGAATTACGGATTATGTGAGCAACAGAGAGAGAGAGAGATTGAGGGAAAGAGAGAATGAAAGAGTTACGTGGCCGTTTACAGGCTTTGTGGACAGGCTTCTATGGGTAAAAACTTGTTACCACCATCGTAGCCTGTCTGTCAGATGACAAGGAGCAGCTAGTGGCTCTTTTCTCTCCTCTGTCGCTCTCTCCCTCACTCACTTACTCACTCACTACATTCTCTTTGGACTTCTCTCTGAGTTTTTGTGAGGAAAAACTGGAAATGAATTATAATAATAATGATGATAATAATAATAGCCGGAATACACCATGGTGGAGGCATGAAGAAAACAAATAGCACCAGGGGAGGAATCCATGTTAGTTTTTGATCCTCTTCGTCCTACTACAAGGACTACTTCTCTCCTCATTTTCAATCCTCTCCTTCCAAAGGAAATCCTTCCAAAGGAGTAAAAATGTCCTCCAAAATATTTGTGCCTCCAGCTTTATTACTTATTCCGAAATTTTTTTTATTTAAAATCCACCGGTAAAAAGTCCCATGAATATAAATGTATAATTTTGGTGCTATGAGTCCGGTGATTTCCATATTTGGTTCTAAACAAATAGCTGAACCTTCTTTTTTGGTCCATCTTTTGGAGGTATCTTTCAGTGGATTTTGCTGGGACACACGTGCCCGTATTTGTACAATTAGATCCTTGGAAACTCTCCTGCCAGATAGAGGGAAAAAGTATCTTTAATGCCCTGGACCTTTCACACACTCGGGGATGCTGTTAATGGAATAAAAATAATAGATTTTTTTTTCTCTCCCCTCTCACAGACGTGTTGGACGTATTGCTTTATATTTTGATAGTGATGCCGGAGTCAGAGAGAGAGAGAGAGGATCGAGTGTGTGAATGAATGAAGTTTTTCCATGTAAATATGGGGAATATTATATGTCCATTTTTCAAAACCAGGAGACAGGAGGATGGTCTCCTGGAGGAATTGTGGGGAATAAGAAGAGACCTAAGAGAGAGGGAGAGGGAGGGGGAAGAGACCATTAAGTATGCAAACGTTTTTGGAAGGATACAGGGAGAGAAAAAATAGAGAGGGAGGAAGAGAGAGAGAGAGAGAGGGAGAGAGAGAAGCAAGACGAATGCGAATTGAATTTTGAGGCAGGGACATTTTGTGTTAAGTCGAGCGCGGGGGATACTTTCATACATTTCATATGGCATATGTTTGTTTACTCTGCATTTATCCTTTTGCTCCATGGACGTCCTATAAAGGTCTACATACATGAGGATGTGTAGGAAATCCAATTTATAATCGTGTGCGTATGTATGGATTCTCTCCCTACACATAAATGTTTGAATTTTTTGGTTGAGTTGAGAAGACGTGGTTGATGGTCGCATCATCTCCTTCTTCTCCTTTTCCCTCCTCCACCTCCAGTTTTGTATATGTCCCCCAAAAAAGTGTCGTACATACCCCTTTGAGCCACTTGACTCTCTTTCTCTTTTCTCCTCTATCAATATGAATCACTTGCAAAATCTTGGTACGTACATGACTCAAAAAAAAAAGGACAAGGAGAAACAGGGATGGAGAAGTTTATGTAGGTAAAAAGAAGGGGGAAAAAGTGAGAGGGAATATTTTAGTATGTGTGGAATTGTTCATAGAGTAGGGAACGGTGAGGCAGTAAGAGTCAGTTGGGGTTATATGGGGAAACGTGTAGTGTAGTGTGTAGAGTAAATAGGAGGGCTTGAATTGCACACTGCAGTTTTCGTGAATGATGTAAAGTAAAATATAAATTCGAGGCGAGTCTCTTTTCTATCAATATTTTTCCTTTCAACTTGTCAGTGGGTTTTGCGTTGGCCCCTTCCTTTCCTTCACAAGCGACATTGTCTGTCAAGTCTGGATCTGAAAAATGAACATTCACTTCACTCTTCACTCAAGACCGGTGCCACTGTTACTATTTTACTACGACGACTACTACTTCTGTTACGACCAAGGATTCCTCCTAACACCGCTTTACTACCACTCACCCTGGCTCTCTTTTTTAACCCAAGACAGGGACTTGCTCCTACTTTACTATTTAACTATATACTTACCTACGGAAATACCAATAGGAATAACCACTCCACACTTTTTCTTCCATCCGCAGCTGTACCACTCTTTATTATTATGGCATGGCAGTTTCACCACTCACCCAGAGGCCACCAGAAGAGTGGAGAAATCCTGTATTCTCTCTCTCTCTCTCTCACTCACTCTTTCCCGTCTTCGTCTTCAACTGTTTTTCCCTCCTTTCCCTTGTCAGTCAACAAATGCGCAGAGACTTGTGTGGGAAGCCCTTCATTTCTTGAGGCAGGGGTGAAATTTCGCAAAGATGGTGTCGTACATACAATTCTGGGGGAATTGTACGTAACTATTGGAGAGAAATCATTTGGAAATACTTTTCCGAGGAGGAGTAGATTCAACCACACAATTTTCTTCCCTTGAGACACATTTGATTATAGGAAAATGCTTATTTTTTTAATTGGGACTAAAGGCAACCACCATTGCCGGATCAAACAAAGTTATATTCGTATCTCTACTGCTGGGGAATCAGTTTTACTTAGTAAAAGCTGGGATTGTTTCGAAATCAGGGGGAGAGATACAGGACATGAAATGGGAAATAGCGAGAGCAAAAGTGGAGATGCAAAACGTGTGCAAAATGGAGAATTCAGATAATAAAACGAGAGACAAAAATGGAGAATTCAGACAATAAAAGGAGAAAGGAAAATGGAGAATTCAGATAATAAAAGGAGAGGAAAATGACTAAACACAAAACCGAAAAAAACAGACATGTAAAGGAAATAAAAGGAGCGACAAGAAATACAGAAAAAATTTAAAATGGAGAAATATTAAAAAAGTAAAAGACTAAAAATGAGGTAGAAATGCATAAACTACTAAAAGGAAATGCCGAAGAAAATAGAGAAAAACTGAAAACAAAAGAAAAGATGGAGAAAACCTTGAGAAATACTGAAAACAAATGGAAAGAAAAGCAGAACGCCTAAATCAATAAAAGGCATATTTGAAATTCCAACTTTTGAAAAACATTAGAAATATTCAATCAAATGAAAAGTCAGAACCTGCCAATTTAATAAAAATAATGATCTTGTAATAATAATTAATGTAGCTTATTGTTGCAGTAATTATCGTAAATTAACCACAGTTTTTCTTTGTTTTGCTGCTCAGTACAGCAATTCTTCCGATAAAAGTGCATGTGCTAGTACCAAAGAATTTTGGTATGTCCTCCAGTACAAGACCAAAGAGCTCCTCGTCATCACCAACGTCTGAATTCCAATGGAGACACGTGAAAACAAGAGAGATTACATGGTCTCGACGATTGACAAGGCATTCCAGAGGGTAAAAGACGTTGGTGGTTGGAGACAGGAAGAGTCGGCTAGCACGTAAAAAGAATGTATTATTCGTATATGGCTAAAAGTTGACATGGACGTGACGTCCATCATTTTGCCTCGCTGCCATATCCTTTTTTTTCTCTCTCATCTCAACTTCATCGGTAATTATAAGTGCATTATAGAGATTTTTTTTATTAAAATTGAACCCTACCCTCCTGTCTTTCAATATGATTTCTCTCCCTCCCTCGACTCACACACACGCTATAACTGGCAGAGGGTTAACGATGACAATAAAGATGATGATCTCAAGTTGCGATAGGCTACTTAGCTTTTAACTGTCCGTTTGTTCCTCGGTAAATACTTGAGTGATTCCTCTGTACTCGGCCCTCCTCATATGCCGAGAGGAGCTCACGGAGACTACACACAGTCATGCGGAGAGAGACAGCCGGTGCCTCCAGCCTCCTCCGCCTCCTCCTCCATTCTCTTCTGTCACGTTCACTTTTGACTACTGTCCATTGTTATTATTGTTATTCCTCGTTCCTCCCTCCCTACAACAGAGTCAGAAGGTGTACTCACATGTGCCACGGGAGCATCAGCCATAATCAGGGACAAGCCCTGTCTTCTTTCATTTTCCGTGTACTTTTACGCATCCACAAACTCAATTCTTGTGTGATTTCAATTCCGCCTCCCATGTAAACTTCCCAATCTCCATTGAATGGGATCTTGAACCAGATAAAAACAATTACTGGGCCCAAAAGGATGGACGCACTCCCTCCCAAAAAATGTCCCTAATCATTTCCATAGGAAAGAAAAGGCGCATAATTAGGTCCAGTTACGGCCCACAATCAAAATAAACACTTGATTCATCCCATTAATCAATTCCCATTAATCCCAGCCCTTTTTCAATGGTCGCGGGATAAAATTATTGTTTTCCTGCCCACTGCGTCCCCTCCATTGATGATGGCAATTTGTAGGAACAATGTCTACAATCTGGAAGCTTTTTGCATTTAGTTTGGATTGTACCAAATTAATATGTCCAAGAAAAAACGGGGGTTTTGAAAGGTCCGGGTCAATTTAATGCGGACAGGGTGAAGGAGATTGTGCCAATAGCCGGGAAATAAAGACAGTTGGTGTTGAAGTCATCTTGTTGAGGGAATTGAGAGAGAATGGGAGAGAAAGTGGGTGAGAGGGAGCGGGTAGGGAGGAAAAGAAAGGGAGAAATCGAGGAGAGAGAGAGAGAGAGAGAAAGAGAGTGAAATGAAAGTGAAATATGAGGGTTTGGTAAGGTCAGTGTCACCATTCTCGGGAGCGTATAGGCGGATGGGACAATATATTAAAATGTATTATACGGGAGGTAGAGGGAGAAGGAGAGAGAGCAAAGAGAGAGAGAGAGAGAGGGAGAGAGAGAGAGAGACGAGAAGGAGATGAAGAGGAGGAAGCAGAAAGTAACAAATGTATACGTACTTGTGGATTGGTGAATCTGGGAGATGCTGTAAGTGTCATGGCATTTTATAGATGGCCACATGTATAAAATATATGGAGTAAAAGAGAGTTCTTTCTTCTTTTTCCCTCCTCCACTTGATCCCCATCGTGGTAGTAGTCAGGTGTATGTACATGACATATTAGTGCAGTGGAAGTAAAGGATGTGTAGAAGTGCAACAACAGGTCAGTAAATCACTGTTTCTCCTCTAGCTGGGATTTACTTGACTACTATTATAGCTCGTTTGATACTCCGAGGAGAGGATGGGAGAGAGAAAGACCGAGAAAGAGAGAAAGAGGGAGAGAGAGAGAGAGAGGGAAACATGTAAGTCATATCATCTCTCTCCCTTACCTTCCTTATTCCTTTCTCTCTGTCTCTCTCTCTGTCTCTCTCTCTGTCTCTCTCTCTCTCTGTCTCTCTCTCTTTCGCTCCTCGTTTTAGGTTGAAAGTGTTTATGTGCGTTACTCAATGCTACAATTCATTCTCACACCCTCAACCGTCTCAACTCAATCCTTTAGCTTCTTTACTTGTTCTGTGGGTTTTTCTCCCTTCGAAAGAGAGAGAGAGAGAGAGAGAGAGAGAGAGAGAGAGAGAGAGAGAGAGAGGAAAAAAGGAAGAGAGGAAGAATAGAAGGAGTAAAAATAGGCCTATCAAATTCCACTATATTTTCCTATTAAGTGCCCCTTCTCCTTACCTCTCTGTGTAATGTCAAAACAATTTATCCTCCCTGGGAAGCATGTAAATTCTCAAGGCGATTCATTTCTCTCGTGTATACTTTTCTCTTGCCACCAACCACCATTCTCTCCCTCTGTGTCTCTCTCTCTGTCTCTCTCTCTCTTCTGTACGTCCCTTGATGGATTCCCAATACTCCACTAGTTATTATGACTTCTTTTCCACCCTTTGAATCTCCCTTTATATCCTACACAATGCTCCTGAGTGCATTATTATTATGCATTTATTTTCATCTCTCTTTTGTTGGTTGCGCTAACTCCTGGAAATCTTTACCTCTTTCCTCTTGCCTTGATTCTCACCTTGGCTGTGCATCCTCCTTCTCAGCTTTCTCACCTTGCTCATTATTACCTGGATCTATGCAAGGGATCTGGAAGGGGTTTTTGTTATTGTTTAAACGCGAATTACAAGATAATTGTAGGGAATAATGGGAATTGTTAGAGGGTCATAAATAACTCAAGCGGTGTCAAGGGTTCAATTTACCCCAAAAACAAGAAAGGGGTTCACTCGTGGCGGTGGGTCCTTTTTTGGAATTATTTTTTTTCTTTCTCATACTCTCTCTCACTTGCAGCATCTTCCTCCTCTCTTGGTTTTTCTTCTGGTTCTTTGACTTCACAAGTATTCTTTCCACGTAGTCAATGTTTCCTTTTGTTTTTATGTGAAGGGTAGGCGCAGGAACCCTTTGAGGTTATTGGGAAGAATATGGAAGCAGAAAGGAGTAAAATGTGATTTTATGGCGGAGGTATTTCTCATAATACGGCAATGATGATGGCGGGCGAAGGAGACGTTGGGGGGGGGAATAACTGGCGGAGATTTTTTCCAGGAGGAGAATTGTCGGCTGGACTTAAAAAGCGTGATTATTTGTTGGATATAAAGTTACAGGGAGGTTTATGAACTCCGAGCACCGCAGAAAATGTGGTACTTTTACCCTTCCCTTTGAAGTCTAGGGATTCCACGTCCAAATATTTGATTTACGTTGAAATTCCATGGGGGAACCCTTTCGGTTCTGCTTCTTCCCGTTAATTTCATTTGGTTTCAGATTCGGTTGACGGGATTAAGCGACAGGGGAGAAGATTCTCAAATGGAAAAATGCATGAATCATTAACTTTTAGACATTGGAAAATTAATTAAGCCAAAATTCCAAAATTAAACGGAAATTACGAGGGGAAAAATTAATAATGTTGCAGTGGTAATTAGAGTGAATATTAAATTTCTACTGAATTTGCTTATAGGGAAAAAATTAATTTCGTATGAATATGAATGTTAATCCGGGTACATTGCAATTTTGGTTTCCAGGTACAGTAAATGCCAATAGTGAAAATTAACAAGTTAATATTCCAAATTAAAGGGAAATTACTAGGGGGAAAATTAAATATGTTGCAGTGATAATTGGAGTGAAAATTAAAGGGAAATTACTAGGAAAAAAATTAAATATGTTGCAGTGGTAGTTAGAGTGAAAATTAAATTTTTACTGGTTTTTTTCATAGAGAAAAAATGAATTTATTTTTAATATGAGTATTAATCCGTGCACATTGCAATTTTGGTTTGCAGGTACAGTAAATGCCAATGGTGAAACGAAACGCCAAAGAACATCGTACACTCGCTACCAAACGCTGGAGTTGGAGAAAGAGTTCCATTTTAATCGTTACCTCACGCGAAGAAGACGCATTGAGATCGCCCATGCTCTGTGTCTGACGGAACGTCAAATCAAAATCTGGTTCCAAAATCGACGGATGAAATGGAAGAAGGAGCACAAGATGGCCACGATGAATGCACTCCCTCATCATCAGATGGGTCCTCCTCATCATCACATGGCCCTCGCCCACCACCCCCACCACCATTTAGGACTGGGCGATATGAAAGGATGAAATTTAGGTTTGCCCTGTTCCGACTACAACTTCGCAGCGGCGGCGGCGGCAGCCGCCGCCGCTCATCAAGCTCATCAGTATAATCCAGAAGATTTTATGTCACCGTCAAACTTTTAAACGAAGAAATATTTTCCTCGGGAAAATATTACAACGTGTAAACAGTACCACCGTCAAAAAATAATGTACATAGTCACAAGAAGAAAAACTACGACAGCAAAATCACAGGAAGAATCAACGTAGCCAACTACCATCTTCGCAACTATAATAACTCTCCTGCAGAAAAAAAAAATGTCTACAACTTGCAAAGGCCAGATTTTACCTGTTTACAATACTCAATAGTAGAATACGTAAGAAATGCATACTGAAAAGAAATCCATGTAACATAACACACTGATCATCCATCTTTTTTCCTATTTCACAAATGGGATAATCTTTTGGACAATTTCTATATAGTATTTCAAGGTAAAATTGGAGAACAGAATTGGCTGACGACTATGTATATGAATATTCTATCTTTCAACACTAAAAACAAACTTGACGATCTCATAAAAATCTTTCACGGAACTATACTTATGATCAAAAAACCCCAAAACAAGAAGTTGAATTCAGAACAGGGACTATTTCTCCTATTTGGGCTTTATTCGAATGTCCTTCGCAGGATTTCTGACGTCTGTCCCTGTTTTCTCAAAACTTGTGCAAGGATTTGTGTCTTTCCCTTTACTTGTCATTGTTAAATTTCAAAATGGCTGCCGCTTCTCCAGTTGCAGCTATATAATTATTTTCTACCACAAAAATCATCCTTTGGTCAATCAGACCAAATACTAAAAGTAGAAGCAATTAGAAAATACCTCCAGTTATTATGTATTTAATATTCAAACCAGTCTCAACAATTTTGAAATGAATGTGCCAACATGTTTTATGTTCAGATGGTAATATAAAAAATGTCAGGATTGTATAAATGGGTAATTGTTGCCCTAAACGTTTTGATTTAATAATTTTTTTCTAATTGTGATACCCCTTGACGCATCTCCCAGCCATATATGTTTTGGATAACAGCTCAGACAGTCATGCACAGATTCAAATAAAGCTCAGAGCAAAGAACTCCTCCTTTCTATTCGTACACTAATCTAAACTATACAAATAAAGCAATCCATTATGATATATTCTATGCATAAAATTATATACCACTTACAAGTTTAGGGTTGTCTCACGTCGTCATAAAAACCAGTAGGACAAGAGGAATATACTATTACCTTTTAGAACATGGAAGGTAGGTGAATTTTAAGGGAATAAAAAAAAATTAAATGAAAGATAAACTTGCTATATATACATACATAAAAAAAATTTGTGCTGTACATTTTCAAGTCTCGATTTAACGTGTGTACTATGTAATACTGTATAAAACGAAATTATTTCCCTGTTATAGTGAAACCAGTGATATTTAAAAAAGTCTTTACTCTTATGATAGTATTCAAGCCTTTTTTTACGTGGAAATAATAGGAAACGTGGTTCTTTTTTTTTGTATGGCTTTGTATAGGGAATAATAATAGACTATTATTGTTGGTACGAAGTCCAGTATCTCTCGCTTAGGTTTGCTTTAAAAATTTACTGGGAAAATTAATAATTTTTTTAAAACAATTATACTATATTCGTTTGTGATTACGATGAATTTTTATATTCAAATGATAATTTTAAACTTTGACTCTCGGTGTATTGTCCTTTAAAAAAAATCGTATACGAGTGCACGTGTCATTAATGGATAGTAATTACTCCGGTTCACAACTATTTTCCTATTTACTTATTTTAGTTGTTTTTCGTTTTTATATTATAATCAACAAACCCGGATTTTACGCGATTTAAAAAAAACAACTTCAGTCTAAACTCGGTAATTTTTGCATTACATTGAATCTCGGTGTTTTCAATATTTTTGAAAATCTTATTCTCATAATCTTTACCTAAGTCCCTAGGTGAAATTGTGTCGGCTCCAAGCCTATAAAAAAGAGCATATTAGTACGTACAAGTATAATGTAAGATACGAGCAAGGGAAAAACTTTGGTACAAAACTTCTGTGTACGAGGTTATTATTTTTAGCGACTAAAAAAATCACACTAGAACTTAAATTCTATCGATTAAAATTCCTCGTCAGATTTCCCAAGTTTCTGCACAACCAATTTCAAAATTGGTAGGAAGATAATGAAGGAAATCGCTAATAAAAATTGTTTACATTAATAAATCCGTAGCTTCTCCCTTTTCCAGTAGTCTCATAAGAAATTTACTACTAATAAAATTCCTACGAGAAGCATCTACAGTCATGCAAAGTATATAAAAGGATACAAAAGAAGTATACGACTTTCCCCACAAAACTATTGAGACACTTAAAATCAATTGTAAGAAGCATATTTGTGACAAGTCCTAAAATAATAGATATGCTCCAAAAAAATCTTTTACGTTAGTGTGCTAAAATAATCTCAAAAAAGTATACGACATTTGCTGTGTCTGCATTCATTCAAAAAAGTATTATAATGCCCATTTAAATGATAGGGAATTAATACATAATACAAATAGAATGTAAATATTTCTGTGACATACACATGTAAGTAATTTTTAACGCATTTAAAAATGAAAGAATTAAAAAAGTACTCCCTTCCCCGCCTTCCCCCGCATTCCCTTTAATTTTCATTTTTAAGGAATACAAATCCGGTAGTATTCCCAAAGCAAGTGTTTAGGTCCTTGTAATCGTAAAATATGTTAATAGTCCTATTTTTTGTGTAAAATTCCCTACAAACAAATGCTTGTTGTTGTTTCCTAAATGGTCGTATACGAAAGAGGATTTCAACAAAGTAAATCCATCTCATGTAAATAATGTGCTACGTGCGTAAAAAAATACTGAAGGACAATTTTTAAAAGCATTTGAAATAGGATTGATTCATATGTAATTTATTATCTTATAAAAAAATAACTTTTAAGCTGTAAAATTAAATATAAATAATGATGACAGGTGGGTGATCATCCTCATTCACGAAAGATGCTCCTCCTAGAAAAAAAATTAAAAATAGTTACCAGTAACATAAATATTTACTGTCATTGCATTGCAGAGGAAAGGGTAAGGACTACATGAAAAAAATCTTTTTAAGGGAGAGCAAGAGATCTACCTACACTATAGAAGGGGCGGGGGAAAAATCAAATTTTTCTTCATGTAATTAGCTATATAATGTATGTAAAAAATATACTCCGGAAAAAATTTAACGTGCGGTGTTATTGATGGACAAAAAAATTCTATGATAATAATAAAATATTATAGGTCAGGAAAGCATACGGAACAGTATTACCATGTATAATTATTGTATTACTATATTACATACAAATTATTACTACTATACTACGACAAAGTGAATCCGTTGACGAATGCATGCACATTTTTTTTGGAGGATGAATGAATTTTAATTAGCAAAATAATAAATGAGTTAACTCCTTATATGCAAAGGGAATATGTATATGTGTTCCATCTTTTTTTTTGTAATGACCATATGAAGGACCTTTTTTTACTAAAAAAAATCTATTGCGGGTGAAGAATCATATTTGATCATCTCCAGTCGTCCTCCCTCATCACCGATCATGGCCAGGTCTGGTCGAAAGCGTGTGATTGGGTCTGGACGAAGTAAATGGAGATGATCCAAGAGACTTCTCCCCCAAAATTCCCCACTCCTTTAATTTTGCAACGGATATTTGTATTGTAAGAGTATTAATCAATTCTCCTCCATTTTGTGTTGGAAAATTGCGTATTATCTTCTTTTTTTTGTTGATATTTTTTTTGGTGTTATACAACTCCGCAGTGCACATAGTTTTTACAGTGTTTTGTGTAATATTATAATACTAATATTTGAGGATAATTATTACAATATTATACAAATGTATTTGATGGTTTTTTTTCCTGTGGATATTTTTTCTATGTATGTACATTGTAAGTTTTTTTATATGTATTTTACTTTACACCCATATATATACACAGTACACGGACATCTTCTTCTTATTATATGATGATGATGATTATATATTGAGAAGCTAGTCACTAGATTATTTCTCCAGGTTAATTATTTGAACAAAGCAATATTACATGAAAAAATTATATATAAATATAACATTACACACATAATGAAAGGTGGAAAAAAAATACTTGTGTCGCGGTTACAAGAATATTTGATGCATCTATAAAAAAATATTTAAAAAAAACTGTAATGATTATGATTATTACTCTTATTATAGTATATAATGATTATTATAAAGATACGAAATTACATTCTCTAAGTATAATAAATTATTATTACCAATAATAATACTCTCACCTGTGTTTTAAATGTTCACCAAACAACGTCGATACAAATTTTATTTTTGCATTAATAATTCTAATTATTAAATTAAAAATTTTCTGTCTCCTCAAAATGCATTATTAGAACAAGCTAGAATAGATTCATAGTGTAGAGTACAAAGGAGACATGTTTGACGTGGGTGAAAATCCCGTTGAGATGCATTCGCCTGCCAGGGCAGGACTAAATTGAAAGAAGAAAAATGGATGGGATTCTAATGGTAACAAATGGGGATTTTGTTTTTATAGCCTTTGACTAATATTTCTAATACTATCAGGATGGGAGACAAACAGGAAGCTTCAATTACCGGTTCATCTTTTTTTTCTTTTCCATAGACAGAAAAAAAAACTGTTGTATCCTTAATTTTACACTCTACCAAACACTTTATTTTTCCCTCTGACACATTCCTATACATCTCGTGGCAACGGTAAAAATCACCCATTATTTCTTTTTTCCTACAGGGAGTCCATGAGAGGAAAGGAGGAATATATTGAAAAATGATGTGAATTAAATAAAAACTGTGACATATTCCGTGCACATGTAGGTCTCTCCAACAAAATGCATTGTTTCTTTTTTGAGGAGCTCTTACATGCACCTCTATAGATAGTTTGGATACATGTACATCACATATGTACGTCCAATGAAGACTCCGAGAGTTCATGTTGTAGGATGTGGGGCGGGATGACGAATGTCTTGTGACAATTCTCCCCGACTCTCATGTATTATTATAAGTGATGGGTTGTAGGCATGCTAATGATGAGGACTATTCGTCTTCAATCCGTTTCTTCTCCGCATTTGCTCCTCTTTAAAACCTCTCTTTTCCTACAACAAGTGTCTATATAGGTTCTCCTATAGACTCTCCCTGTCTCTCTCTCCATCTCTCTCTCTCCATCTCTCTCTCACTTCACATATGATGTCAAGGTACACACATTTACACACGCTGGAGAGATTCAACAGAGACGATCCTACAGCCATGAAAAGCTCTGATTGAGACTCTTGTTATTCCTCACCATTGTCTTTGGAGTGATAGTATACACATACGGACTTATTTACACGCTGAGGGTGTGACTTTGTACAAAGAATAATAACACACACACACATACAGACCAGCATTTTGGAGTCACACATCAAACAACATCCCCATTGTGTTTCCATTCTCTTCCACCCTATGAGAATACACAAGTTGAGGCCAAGGGATTTACAATGCACTGCCCTAAGAGTGTGTGGGCTGAAAAATCTCAACCAAAAACTCCTCTATAGACGTTTAATCAAATTCGTTGGAGGGAAAGGGAGTCTCTCTTCTGTATTTCTCTCTCTCTCTCTCTCTTTCTCTCTCTCCTTTCTCTCACTGTATAAGAGAGTCAAAAGGCATGTGTAAAATGTGTGTGATTGTGATTTATCCCCTTCTTCCACCTTCCCCCCTCCCGTGATTTCGCAGCTCACTCTTCCTACACATTTTCTGGGTGAGTCTGAGCTGTACGCAGAATTCCGGGGATATGCACAGCGGTTGATAGCTGTATGTACAATATTGTGTATCCCGTATGTCTACAATGTGTTTGGGTGAAAAATATACTCCCTTAATTTTTTCCTTCCCCTTGACATATGCACGGTAATTGTACTTGAAGATGGAGGAAAGGCCTATACACGTGCATAGGGGAAAAGCGTGCCAGTTTTAGCGACAGCAATTAATAAATGACCAGTCGTGTTAACGCAACTGGCATACAGAAGCAAAATTCTTTGCATTCAACTCCTTGATGCATGTTTCTGGTACGTAAATGTACATGTATACACGTATCTATCTTCTATATTTAAGTCCTACATCTTGTGAATATACAGTCGGGAGTATAATGGAGTATCAAAAACAACACTCCAATTTTTTCTTCTATTTGGGAAAGTTTGGGACTATACACACTCTTGTTGTGTTTCAGTGTGTGTGGCTCTCAAATTGTGTACCTGCGTAAATAAATCATTTTGGAGGGGGGCATGCTACTCTCCCCCTTGAAAAAAAAAAGTTTTTCACAACTTCTCATGTGTACTCTCTGCAAAAGAAGAAAAGCTGCTCCTCTGCATGCTAAATACTTATTATTATTATTTGTTGTACGTCTGTACCATGGAAGATCCTCTCCTCCTCACGTCCTCTCGCCGCTCTCTCTAAATGGTTCTGACACAGATGAGGACCCACCTGTTTCACCCAAGCCTTCCTCCACCGTTCCTTGTACCAACCAGGGTGGATGTGTTAGAAGGGATTATGACCATCTCTCCTGGCATGTCTATTACAACTCAAATAGAATTACATGGAGCAATCTTGCTATCTGGAATTAATTGGGTCGACAGGGAAAAAGAAAAACTTATTAATTAGAAAGAAATTCGACAAATTCATTTAATCCCCACAGATCGGAGGGAGCGAGAGGAATATTGAAATATTTTCCGCCACATAAAATGTAAATTGGAATCAAGATTTATTACAAGGAACCGAATTCCAAAACATACACATGGGAGCACCAGTTCCAATAAAAAAATGAGGATGGACATAGCAATTGGAAATATCTTATTTATGATTATCCCGCAATAAATTCATTCCACTTGGAAGTGTGTGTATATACACAAACGATTTGTGGAAATATTTATGAGGATTAAGAGAGCACCTTTTTTTTGGAGGGGAAAGGATGAAAAGTTAAAAGAGGTTTACCCTACCAAGGTTTGTGTACTGGATGAAAAGATTGTGTGTGGGACATGTTGCAAATACTTGCAATCCAAACTAATTCACTCTTCACACACGAAAGCGCCCGTGTGGCCAAAAGTGTAGCTATAATCGTAATATAAGATGGATATTATGAATGTAATATGAATGTTATACGAATGTAAATACACGACTACTATATACACACATGTTGGGGGGGAGAAGGTGCTACGAGAGGCAGGCAGAGCTTTGATCTTGTGGCCGATTAGTGTAGAAAAAGCTAGATTAGAATTAAATTATTTGGTGAACCATTCACATGGGAGTGCAAGAGGGGAAATTAATGGTTGCATAAATGTTTCAGCATCTCGGCACGGCGGAGTTTTATATGGTGGAAAGACGAGGGAAAAAAAGGGTGTGTGTTTGTGCACGCTACACACACACACCATGCTCTTGTCGCCGTTGTAGAGAGGCATAGCGTATAGGAGGAGGAGGATGACTAGGAGGAGGAGGAGGAGGAGGAGGAGGACAACCCGAAGAAGACACAGTGTGTGTGGGGAGCTCCGTCTATCTTCCCACCACTTTATAATGCATATCATATTCACAGAGCTTTTTATCTTTATTACAAGTTAAATTGTTAGAGACTTATTGTATTAACTGTTGCAACTCTCTACTCCTCCTCCCGCTGACTCCTTATAGTAGGGAGCTATAGGGCCTTTTCTGTGTATTTATTATAATGTAAAAACTCGCCAGGAGGAAGGAGTAGAGGTATTATGTGCTACTTATTAAAGCTCTTCTCCTCTCTCACTCCCTCCTCCTTGTCTCCCCCTGAAACAGCTGACATTGGAAGGTAAAGCTACCTTGAACCATGTACCACACCAGCCTTTTATAAGTACATCCGGTACACACACCACCCGCAGTATTTATGGGCTCCCGCACTCTCTCATTGCATATTTCCCCGAGATTTTCATCGGTGTTTCCAGGCTACAGAGAAAGGAGAGAGAGAGCGAGAGGGAGAGAGAGAGAGCGAATTGAAAACTAATTTTAAAACGTTCCATTTGCTCGCCACACATTTGCTCCCAGCATTTAACAGACACATCTTTCTCTCTCGTACTCAGATAAAAATAGTTGAGATTTTTTTCTTCGCAATTACAAGCTTACATCTTCGACAAGGTAGGGGAAAATCTGTGTCTCTCTGCTTCTATCTCCCGCTCTCTCTCTCACTCTCTCTCTCTTGCTCCCACTCTCTTCCTCTCTATCTCTGTTGTACAACCTCCTTTTGCTCCTCTTTACTCCTTACAATAATTTAACCCCAAAGGAAAATAAATGCGAGCGAGAATTGTACGGCATTTAACTGAGACGGTGGTGGGAGTTGATTGCTACATGATATTTATGACCGTGTAAACTTAATCTGAGATCTTACACAAAGCTAATACATTATTTCCGAAAAGTGACTGTCTTCCTCCGCCAATTGTGGGGATGCTGAAAGACGACCTATATAATTTCAACCAATTAATTAATTTTTTTCTCTCTTCGGTCTTAACCAAACTTTTCTCTCTCCGTTTTTTTGATATTCTCTTTTCCGCTTCAAATTTATGGTTGGATGTACGCGTTGTTTTGGTACACAGTTTTTTTTTCGTGCACTCTTTCTCTCCTGAACGAGTTCCGCGTGAGTGAAATCAGTTGAGGGAGTCTGGAACCGTGGCACGAGGCAATCTTTTCTCGGTATTTAGAGGGAACGTCCTCAGAAATTTCCCCACGTTTTGTTTACTATTATGACACGTTTTTATTCGCAACATGTTCTAATTAAGGCGGGAAATTTGGGAGAAATGCTGAAAAATGATTTTTGTAGGAACACGTCCCAGATGTGTGAGGAAGCGTTTTTTTTTATTTGCATGTCGGCAGGGAAAAAAGGGGTAGACATTGTATCCCATAGAGCTCTCTTTGGAAGCTTTCGGAGATGAAAGAAGCAGCGTGTCTCCCCGGCGTTTTCTCTCTCTCCTCTCTCTCTCTCCTATCTCTCTCCTCTCTCTCTCTCTCCTCTCTCTCTCTCCTCTCTCTCTCTCCTCTCTCTCTCCTCTCTCTCTCGTCTCTCTCTCTGCCGCTCTCTCACTACACTCCTGAGATGAGAGAGAAAAAAAAGTTTTATGATGTTTATAAACCAATACATTAGTTGATAAGGAAATAATGTCAAATTAGATTGGAACTCATAATTTGCCCAGGCTTTTAACTTGTTAACACATCATTTAAAACTGTCAGTTTTGAAGCACAGCGGTAGTCAGTCAAGCCTCGAAAGAGATGTTTCATGTTGGTTTGTCTTCCTCAATCTATTGATGTGCATGGATATCTATATATATATGTATATACATATTTATACAGGCTTCCACTATTTCCCATTCGCACTCTCGTGTGTTTGACGGTATGGACCGAACATTACCATTGTATTAATAGGCTCCTCTCCAACTTTTCGGCTTCCACCATTATTCAATATCTATAGACGAGATGGAAGAGTCACATAATCCTCTCTCATTGTTCATTCCCATCTCTCTCTCCTTTCTCCTTTTATTTATTTACTTACATGTCGACTTTTTACACTTACAAATTTCTTCCAAGTAGTAGCAATAATTTATATTCCTGGCCTTTCTCTCATTCCCCTGCTTTTCGCACATGCTAGAGAGAGAGTGTGACAAGAGGGGAAAGGGCTTCAAAGTGGAATTATTGCGGTGGGTCTGGGATATTTCCATACAAGTTGGCTGTGGGGCAAGGAGAGCAAGAACGGGAGAGAGGAGGAGATTCACAATAATTATTTCCTCATTTGCAAAACTCATCCCAAAGGGACCAACAATAACAACAATTAGCGGCATGGACGTGATTGCCATTATTAATTCCTTGGGACGTGTGGAGTAGCAGTAATTATTACTATTAAGAAGTGCGGACAAGAGGAAGAGACGGAGAGAATGAAGCCATAATGTACCAGAATGATGCAACAATCCAAAAGCCTCTGGTCCAACAGCCTTTGTGTCCTCCATAGAGACGTGTGTCTCTCACAACACGAATATCTCATTGTACCTTTGTCTGTGTCTGCAAAGATGAATTAAAAGGTTTTTCTTGTCACAGCTCGTGGATAATAACTTTGAGGGAATCCTGCTAATCACGTTTTCGGCTCTCAGAGGAGGTGGTGCATACATGCCTGTAAGTTCGTATGACTTAATCCGTGGAAATTATTATTATCGTATGCGTGTGTGTGTGTGTGTGTGTGTGCAGGATATGTATGTTATAGATGCTCTTTGCGGTTTTGAGGAGTCAATGAAGCGACGACTCTTTACCCTTTGGGTAAAAGTAGAATTTTTCTTGGTCTTGATACGTGGTTGACAAGGGCCAATGGAAAATGCATTAAGCTCCACACCAGGACGGTTGACATGTGACAGCCTATGGAGACTCTATGGGAACACAATTACCGCAAAGCTCTCGCTCTCTACACCCTCCACTCTCTTCCTCTTCTCTCTCTCTCTCGCTCTCTTTCTCATCCTCTCTTTCCCGATCTCTTTTGCAGTTTGCTCTCTCTCTCTCTTCCAGTTTCGCTGCAGCACTCTATTTTTTCCACTCTCGCTCTCTCTTGTATCTCTCGTTCTCTCTCTCTCTCTCTCTCTCTTTTATCTCTCGTTCTCTCTCTCTCTCTCTCTCTCTCTCTTTTATCTCTCGTTCTCTCTTGTATCTCTCGTTCTCTCTTGTATCTCTCGTTCTCTCTCTCTCTCTCTTTTATCTCTCGTTCTCTCTTGTATCTCTCGTTCTCTCTTGTATCTCTCGTTCTCTCTTGTATCTCTCGTTCTCTCTCTCTTTTATCTCTCGTTCTCTCTTGTATCTGTCGTTCTCTCTCTCTTGCTTCCAGCTCTCTCTCTCTTACTTCCAGCTCTCTCTCTTACTTCCAGTTCTCTCTCTCTCTCTCTCTCTCTCTCTTGTATCTCTCGCTCTGTCTCTTATTTCCAGTTCTCTCTCTCATGTATATCTCGCTCTCTTTCTCCCTTACTTCCAGTTCTCTATCTCTCTCATTTCTCTCGCTCGCTCTCTCTCTTCAAGTTCTCTCTCTTCTCTCTCGCTTTTTCTGTCTTACTTAAGGTTCTTTCTCTTGTATCTCTCGTTCTCTCGCTCTCTTACTTCCAGTTCTGTCTCTCCCTTATCTCTCTCGCTCTCTTTCTTCAAATTCCATCTGTCGTTCTCTCTCTCTCTCTCTCTCTTGTTCTCTTTTTTTATCCCAATTCTCTCTATGGTTCTCGTTTTCTCCCCGTTCTCCCTCTCTTGCCTCTCTCGCTCTTTATTTTTCCCTGTGCCTTTCTTCTTCTATGCCTCCCTTTCTTATCTATCTCTTGATTTTCTTTCTTGTTCCTCTCTCTAGTTCTCGACTTCTGCTCTGTCTTCTAACTTTTCTATTTGACTGTCCTTCTCTTTCCACTTCTCACCTGTTTCTAGAATTACCTTCCTTTCTCTTTCAAATTGCCCTTTACTCTTCGCTGTTATCTTACTTCTCGATCTTAGTTTCTATCACTGTTGTGTTTTTGTTGCTGCTAATCTCTAGTTGCCCGTTACTCGTCGTTGGCAGGTCATAACGCCCCTCATAATGTCTCTTTCTTCCGTATTCATATTATTTCTTGCTGATCCAACTCACTGCTAAAACGACATAATAATATGCTGAGTCTGTCTTCCCTTTCACTTTTCTCCCGTTTTGCTCTATCTTGGATTTCTCTCCCTGTCACCAATTGGCCTTTTCCATCTCATTCCGTCTTTCTACTCTCTCCAATGACTTCGGCTCTCCACTTTTGTGGCGTCGAGGATAAAGAGCCACTTTCCATTTTCTGTAGGATCCACACACATGGTAGGTCAACTACACATGTATTCCATGGAGGAATCACACGCGTAAAAATCCAGTATTGTCCCCCATCCCATTTGTTATCTCAGGATTGATAAAAAAACATTTATTCCCCTTCCCTCATTTTCTTGTTAGTGTATTAGTAGTTAAGAGTGCGCAGGTGAGCAAGTTTTAAGCTTCAAGTGTCATTGGATTACACGAATTCTTGAGAGTTGCTTAAGAATTCCCCTCCCCCTCTTCCCCCATATGTGTTGGACTGCGGAAAAGAAGGAATGCCTCGCGTTGCCAATGGGGAAAAAGTGGATGCTTGTACACCGTCGGTAAGTAGCTGACTCTGCAGCTGGGATAAAGGAGGGAAAGACGAGGAAAGAGGAGGATGAGGAGATTGGAAGAAGAAAAAGAAGAAGAAGAAGAAGTAGAAGGAGGAAAAATAAGAGTTGAGCCAAAAGGACAACAAAGAAAAAATGAAATATAAAAAGATGTAAGTATGTACTTGGAAGGAGAAGAAGAGAAGCCTTATTTACTTGCCTTATTCTACCCAAGGAGTTTACTACTACTGATCGCAGTCGTAGTAAGCAGTAGTCCTCGTTTTTGTCGTACTTTTTTTCCTCTCTCTCTCTCTCTCTCTCTCTCTCTCTCTCTCTCTCTCTCTCTCTCTCTTCCCCTTTGCCTTCCAAATGCTGCGTTTCATATGTATGTGATATGTACGTGAGTGAGTGAGGTTGGAAAAAATTATTGTAAAAGTCATTGCATCGGTGTGTAATCTATCATTCTTTCTTTGACTCTTCATGCAGGAGGACCGATGTCAAGTCAACTGCCGACAATACTGACACTATTTCCTCTATCTCGGGACGGAGAAGGCGAGAGAGAGAGAGAGAGAGAGAGAGAAAGAGCTTCTCCGTTGACGAAAGGAGGAACACAAGAAGAACAAACGCCGTGACGCTACGTGACGGGTGAAGAAAATCCAGAATGCCGTGAACATTTCATTCCTATTTGTACTCACTTCACATGTATACACAAATATTTGTTTCTTCTCCTTTCCTCTTCCTCTTTCTCTCCTTTTCTCTCTCTCTCTCCTCCCTCTGTACCTCTCCCTTTTCCTCCCCCTTCATGTATGCCTCCTCTATGAATCGCCAATCTTATAACCATTATCTTTTTTTTCTTACTTTCCCCTCTCCCCTCCTCTTTTTCTTCGTTTGCTCTTTTTCCCTAAACCCCATATAACGAGAGAGAGTCGAAAAAAAACCTTGGAGATATTACTAACCCTCGCTTTAAAAAAATCCGCCTAGGCATCCACCAAAAGGAGGAGGAAAGTATGGATGTAGTACAAAGGGCATGGACTTCTCGTGATCATTTTCCCCCTCTGCCCCTTTCACTCGCCATATTTTTATGTTGGCGGCTTCTTGTTTTATACAGCTGTTTTTTCTACACAATAATAATTGTGGTCAGAAGAAATTATGAATTTTCTCATGCACTTCCTTCATGATCTCTCATCACGGGCTTATTTTGTGCTCCTTTTTATGGGTTAGAATGTTATTGTGATTGCCTCTGGTAGTATTCCATAGTATGTGGAGGCAATTCCATAGTATGACGCCTTGACTTTTTCCTGAAGGGAAGCATATGAGACTTTCTAATTATTCTACCGGCTTCAAACCTCTCCGTCTCGATGGGTATAAGTTTCGTCTCTGGACGTGAGGAGTGGAAGGATTAAATGAGGTGAGTAATCAAATGAGAGTGTGGGCATTCAAGAGAGAGAGGACTCGCTCTCATAATTATGCAAATAAACACCATATGCTTTCCCCAAAAATATTGACCTTTTACCGCCTTTTGGAGCCATAAGGAGCGACAATGGGACTGTTTTTTTTGTAGACGGCTTGGCACTGCTAAAAGAATATGTTCTCCTAGCTGACCAAAATGTCATTTATTTTTTCTCATTTTTTTTTGTTTCTTTGTAGGGCAGCTATGTCACACTGGCCGGGAACAGCAGCCTCATGTTGAAAGGAGGAGGAACGAAGGAGAAAGAGAGAGAGAAAAGGAGGAAGGGGCACGAACGTGTGAGTTGGCTTGACTTGCCACGAATTTCCTCGGCCTAAAAAAAAAGAACTTATTCATACATCTTCGCACAGCACCCATACATATCTACTGTTGCCCTCAACACCAAACCACGACCACTGCTTCTCCCTATCATGTTCGTGATCGTGAGGAAAGCTGAGTATGTAGAAAGAGAAGTGGAAAGAGGAGAGGAGGAGGATGTGAAATTGTGGAGAAATTGAACGGAAAATTCCAGTGTCGAAAACAAATTTCGGCATAGAAAATTGCCTTTTTTCAGCACTCAGTCAAACAAAGCGAGAGAAGTGCTTCAGAGAGAGAGAGGGAGAGGCGGAAAAGTGTATGGGTGAAAGAGTACACAGGAGGGAGAGAGGAGAGCCGAGAAAGAAAAAGGGGTCTAAACTGAGTCAAGTCAAGGGAAAAACAGAGAGAGAGAGACGGGCAGAAAATTTACTTGCAAACAAGTGAGGAAGCTTCAGTAATTCTCAAATTGTATGTTTTCCCCTCGTTTCTGTGAACCCGCACTCTCTCTCTCTTCGTCTCTCTCTCTCTTTTGCTCTCACACACTCATTCTCTCTCTCCTTCTGTCTCCCTCACTTTCTCGCATCAGATCCGAATTGGAATTTGAATTTTTCCAATGTCAACACTATCAAATTGAATTCTGTCTCTCCTTTTCCAAGGCCCTCACATACCTACGCATAGTTGTTGCTCCAATGTAGAATCCGGAGAAAGGAGTCTCTCTCCAACTTGTCTACACCATATTACACCTTCCTCCTCTTCCCACATTCCCATAGTGTCCCCTTACCTCTCCGTTGATGGTATCAAACCAAAAAAAAAATCCCTGTGGCGGGACTATGTAATCACATGTATAATTGTGGAGGTTGGGATATATTCCAAATACCACCATAATTATTTCTCCTGTACAATTTTTTTTATCTCACATCCAGCTATCATCATCCAATGTGGCATCTGGAAGTTAGCCAAAGGAAAAGTCTGGAGAGAATGAAAGATAGAGAGTGACAGAGAGAGAGAGAGAAAGAGAGAGAGAAAGAGAGAGAGAGACAGTCTATAAGGTATATACACAATTAGTAGAGGAGATGAGAACAAGTCGTCGAGTTGTTGAGTGAAGAGAGTGTGTGTACATCTATGTGTTTTTTTTGTGTATAAAAAGGGGCGGCTTTGTGTAAAAGTGCGACCATATAGTAAAGTAGCTATTAAAACAAAACTTGATGTTGATATCAAATTCATAACGGAGCCTCTTCATGTCTCGTCATCGCCATCATCTTTTTGATTAATGTCATGTTGACCTAACTTCCCTTGTGTTTACTCCGCACGGCTCTTTCCCTTTTGGCTCTACTCCTCCAACTTACTACTACTCCCATCACTTCCACCACTGACGGTTCTTGTCAGACCCGGGCATTTGAGAGGACTCCATGTAAGTATGTCTTATGCCTTCATCCCATGTGTATTTTTTTCACAACATTCTCTGTATACGGCGAGACTTTACAAGGGAAGCTTATTGAAAGCAAAGTTATAAAAAGGAGAGCGAGAGAGAGAGAGAGAGAGAGAGAGAGAGAGGTTTCGCCACATGTATCCAAATCCGGAGTTGTCGGAGGGAGAGAGATGGTTGGGGGAAAATGGATGCCATACAAGTTGATATACACATTTGCGGCTTTCCCTCATCTTCTCCTGTGACCAATGTATCTGCTCTTGGGATCTGTCTCCTCGCCCTATCATATAAACGAGTGGTTTCCTGTCTTTTTTTTTCTCCCTCTGTATTTCTTCTCGGGACTCCGGAGCTTGTTTCGGATTTGAATGAACAAATAATGGAAGCTCCATTTATATATGTTATATGTCCATTTACATGTTATCATCTTGGATTTTCCGCATTTTGTTCCCTGTAAATGTAAGGACATTTTTGTTTTTTATCCTCATGTTTATTATGGCTATTAATTTTTGTTGGAATCAGATCCGAATTTTTTTGAACAGTCGTAATATTGACTAATCCAGATATTTTATGACCATACATTTTTTGGTTGCAGTTGTGCCTTGGTTGGACGCTGGAACTTATTTGTCGAGGGGAAATTGTTAATGGGACTAATTACGGCTAAAAGATTATCATTGGTAAAGAAATACCATTTTTTTGTACTAGGAGGAGGAGGAGACTGTCTTTGGATGAGGAGTGGATGGAGTAGAGATGTACTAGAAGGGAGAATACCAAAGGAAAAAAAAAAGGAGCGAAGGTTATGGAAGGCCAGACTACTGGGATTGAGCCATATATACAGAGGAAGAGGATTAATGATGATACCTTGGTAGTGGGAGAATAAAAAAAAGTACTCTCTCTCTCCCTCATACTATACAAGAGCATGTAGAGAGGCGTTTCAATGTGAGGAGCTTAACCTAAGACGATTATTGATCAGAGAGAAAAGTATCCGAATAAACACCAGGGGAACCCTCTGATTTGATTTTCCGGAAGCGGCCTCCTCATCCGCATTTTCCTTCATCCCTCCTGATCTTCACCTACTCAACTTTCCCCTCCATTCAACTCAACTTGAGCGAGAGAGAGAGAGAGAGAGAGAGGGAAAGACATCCATCCTTCTCGTTCCTCAACATTTATTCACAGGAACCAGAAACCATATTACTCCCAATGCCCTCACTATCGTTGGGGACTCCTAGAGAGAGAGCAAGAGGGAGAGATTGGGGGAGAAGAGAGCACACACAAAATATCATGTCCGCATGAATACTAATGGAACGCACCACACTACAGGGAAACACTAATCCATTTCAAATTGATTTCACAATCTCAATATCCACCATTTTTTTCGATTAATATCTTCACCCCTTGGGAGTTGGAGGGGAGACGCCGAAGAAACTTTTTTTTGGGCTTCTTCCCCCATCGAACAATTCGCCTCGTGTATAAGGTAACACGTCTATAAAATAATTCTAGAGAGTACCCGCTTTAAAAAATACGGAGTAAATTACATTATCATGTTCGTCATTTTTTCTTTTTTTACTTGGGTTGTAAGTTGGCATTTTACATGGCAAGGTATGTATACACAGTGAATATGTTCATTTAGATGCAGCCAGGGTTTATGCCCTTAATTGTTTGATTGTGTCAAAGTCGGGATTGGAGTCATTAATTACCATTTAATGATTGGTTTCAGAGCCCCAATCTGACGATTGGCTGTCAAGAAGGGAAGGGAGAAAAAACGGGACGTGTTGCACGCCAGCGTGGGATCATGTCCAATGTTTGAACTTTGGATCAAGGCTTAATTTATTGGTGTACAGCAAAAACGTTATACTTCCCACAAGAAAAGAAAGGGGGCCTCAATGAAATCATTATTATTACAAATTTATCAACCATGATTTTTAAGGGGAATCGTGACCTTGTTTAAAAAAATGGGGAGTTGCAATTATTCTTGTATTTTTTAGTATTATGACTCAATATGAGTGTCTTTCACCCTTGTGACTTCTTAAATAGGTTCCACAAGGATCTTTTCAAATGACGTGAGCGTTATTAATGTCCCTCTCCTATTTTGATATAGAAAAGCCCGTGGGCGTTTGCCTTGTCTAGTGCAACGGACTAGTGTGATGCAAGGGCTGTATATTTAGGACATTTCATATGTATTTCACTTGCGTATTTCATTTACGTATATATCACATATGTATTTCACATATGTATTTTTCCGGGAAAAAAGTTTTTGAACCGACACAAGGCTTTTAATTAGCTACGGGGAGGACAAAAAATAGAGTTGCGGGGGAAGCCTGTGGTTTTTTTGTTCAAATGTCGCACTTATTATAATATGTAAGGTATATCTCTATATATATAGGCTGATTAAAACGACCACCTAATCTCCAAAGGCTTTAAAGGAGCTTACAACTTGTTTGCACTCTCCCACTACATGAAGGCAGGGAAGAAAAGGGATGATCCATTAATCTGGGGTTAATTAGTGAGTGGCTGTGTAAAGGCGACAATGGACGGGGAAGTGTCGTCAGAGCTCCGAGAATGAACGTCTGTGTATGTTCGAGGGAGGAAGGACGCGTGGAGATAGGCGAAAGGAAAAAAGGGGGAAAGTGTAGTAATCAGAGGTAGTTTCATATAGCTTGGAAAGCCTTTGCATTATTTCACATCCTTCCCCCCTCGGCAATTCACTCCCCGGCTTTCCCCTAGTTACTCACACCCTCTGATGCTCATTGATATATAATTTTCACAAATGTCTGTCTCGTTTGTAACGTGTGAATCGTGTGTGTGTGTGTGTGTGTCGTAGAGTAAAAGAGAGTAAAAAGAGGGGAAAAAAAAGAAAGGAAACGCATAATGTTGTGTAGGAGAGGGTGGGAGAGAGAGAGATTGAAAAGGGATTGAGATAAAAAGGGACACACATGGAAAAGGAATGGCGAAAGTTGATTTTTCCTTGATAAATTGATTATTGATTAGTTTCTTCTGATGGCGTCTGTGGTGAAAAATGGAGTTCAAAACACTATGCAGTGGGGTGCCACTACTATTCCAATGGCTTGTCTTGTGAAAAAAGGAGCCTACCTATGTTCCCTTTACTGGATATACACATGCATATGTACGGGGAAAAAACTTCTTCAACATACATACACCCATTTTTTATTTCCTCATTCTCACTCAGCAAACACAGGAAAGTACACACTTTGCACACATACCATTTTTTGGACATAATCTAATTTTTTTTCTCTCTCTCTAGCTATCACCTCCGGATATCAGTTGGTGATGTGATGGAAGCAGTCGACATGGCCAAAGATTGAGTTAACATACGGAGGTTTCTTTGGGCTTTATAGGAGCACCCGGAATGTAGAAGGCATTGCTGGGCATGGTTTGGTCCGGACCACACCAAACACGTGGTCCATGATCCAGTCTGGTCCGGTCTGGTCCACCATATCACTGGTCTGAAACCATCGCTTGGACCAAGCCGGACCAGACCAATATTTTGATGGTCCAGGGAATTAAAACTAAATTATATTTTAACTTATCATTTATGTTTGGAATCCTTACAAAATTTAAACAAATATTTTGCTTACCAGTAAACATGCAAAAGTAGTACATATAATCCTATAATTTTATATATGAGTACTAACTCTAATATTACCGCCTCTATTCATATGTTCCCCTCATTGTGGAAAATTAAAAATATGATGCATGCAAAATGTGGATCTAGTAAATTTTTGTAATCTCGATGCGACCAAGATTATCCAAGTTACGGTAGTTTTTTTAACTGAAAATTTCACTTTTCGACGTACACTAGTTACTCGATTTTTTATTTTGCTTCCAACATCAAAATTGGTGTTTCAGTTTCAGTATTCGTGGGAAAAGGGGAATGCATGGATTATATGCAGAATTTTATTGCGAACCTAGAAAAAGATTGTGTATTTAAATTATACTAAAATTTACCAAGTTATGACTTATGACAATCTTTCCGCGCCGAATTTTTGACGGAATCAAAGTAACACATGAAAATCACCTTCTGGCCACTTTACAAATGACATTTTTGCAAAAAGAACTGTCTTGAATGTTTTCATTAATTATCTTAATATTTAACCATTTCTAATTTTAAAATTTTATCACTATAAAAACCATTCGGAAATGTGTTTTCTAATCAACCATTAAATTTAACACTAAAAGCAGGTTAAATGAAATTATTTTGGCCCCAAGAGGCAGAATTTAGGATCAATTAAAACAAAATATCTCAATTTTGGGCATGGCGCGTAAAAATCGTCATAAATGTAATAATATTAGTACATTTTGAATGGGATACATTTTGCTGTAGATCCACAATAAAATTCTGCGTAGAATCCACATATTTTCAGTTTTGCTAGAGCCAGTTGATCCGATTTTCCAGCTACATTTTTGGGTGAAGGTCACCCACGGGTATTATTGTTACTCGCAATTTTAATAAATTATTACTTTATACTTTACTTGATTTTATTAAAGCTTATAATGATTTTATTATTGATTATGATGATTTTTATTGTGTTTCTTACAGACATGCTTCTGATTGTTGTGAACCTTGTCAAAATTGTGGTCTTGCTGAGTAAATATTTTTTTTTAACTGTGATAATTTGTAAAAGGGGGAAGCGAAGAGATCAATTTGTGGGAATGGTATCCCCATCACAGGTTTCCTGATTATCCTGATGCCAGTAAAAATCTTTTGTTTCCTCCAGAATGCGTGGGACTTTGGAAAATGCCACAAGTTGCAATAGAATACGGAAGAATACGGGAGGGAAGGAGTCCTGTGTGGGGGGATATGGACAGGAGTTGGTATTGAAAGAGAAATGTATTTACCCAATGGGACGCTCGTGATGGCTGCAACGTCAAAGGAACCATTTAAGCTCTTTTGGTCGTCCCAACCCACTTGTCAATCTCGCGGAGTCTTCCATTTCTAGCACTGTATGCGATTATATGCCTTTCCCGGCCCTCGCAGCCTCTTCCCCATCCCCGCCATCGGATCTCTTCCTCTTGCATCTCTCCCCATCGTAGGGATGTGCTACACACAACGTCCTCCGTTGATCTGTGAGCCCAATAGTAAACCTCAGTGATAAAAGCAATTTTCCAATATTTTTATATTTTTCAAACTTTACGGATATTTTTATTGTAACTACATTTTTTTGGTATCCTTTGGAAATTTTAAGTAGTTCTAAAATGAGAAAAAAAACGTTTCTATATAGATCCCCGAAGATTCCCTGGAAAGGCCTGCTCCAGTGAGTGCTTGTCTCTGATGTGGACATGTAGCTACATGTGGGAAAGGAGAAGAAATTGAAATTGCATTTGTCCTGAAGACGGCTCAGAAGAGGAGAAAAGGCGGATGATGGGCAGGCAAGAGGGCTTCGCGGTGCCAGCATTACATATTATATTATCTTCATACTCCCGTAACATTTGTATTCTACCCGGTACTATGTAGTAGATGGTTGTACATATGTATTTGGATATAGGGAGAAATAACAAGGGATTGTACAAGTCGACATGAATGCAAAGCAGGCATGATATTGCAACCCCACAGGGAAGATTCCGTAACAGACAGATGAGCAAAATTATGGGAATGTGATATGATGTTTGAGATGACATTGGGAAAGAAGTTATCACAAAGTTGTACAATACATGTCACTTCCTTCCAAATGAAATGACAGGCTGGTCGACGTTCGTCTCGCTCTTATTAAATTGCCAACAATAACTTTGGAACTTTTACACTCGAGTATATGTATATGCATATACGTATATACACGTAAAGCAATGGTTGATACTCGGGTAGTACAGGAAGGTTTTGCAGATATGGCGGAAAGGATTGTGGCAGACTGAATTTAAGGTGCATTTGGCATACATATACATGCATGTGCATATATGCTAGTGTTTCTGCCCCACAAAATTCATGGTGCACACGTGTAAGAGCAAAAATTAGCCACGATGAGTATTTAAGCCCACTTTTGATTTTGTTTTATCTCTTTACAATAGAATATCAAAATTGGACGAAACCTAGGATATTTAATTAATCCTCCCATATTTTAACATCAGAAAAATTTTGCTGTTTTCTTGTTGTAACTTTTGAACAAAAAAGCAAAAACATTTCTTGCTTAGCAATTCTGAAAACGTGCCTTTCTAGCATTCTGACTAGCTAAACATTATTTCTCTAATACCTTGTTATACAACTGTTATGGGCAGAAGAGTCAACAATAGTCAGTATGTCCGCCAACAAAAAAGGGTTTAGTGCAGCATCATAGAAATTCTTATATTTGCTTTTATATTATTGTGCAACAAGTATAATTGCAAAGGAAAGCTCATTTGTATATGAACTGTCTTTTGGATGGAAATGACATGCATTAAATACGGATACCCGAAATGCTCTTTGTATGAACTTGGGAAATAGGAATTTGTTTGTGTATGATGATGGTTGTGAACGAAATAATTGTACAAAATATTTGTGTCCTAATTATGCTGTGACCAAAATGTCGATTGTTTGAAAAAGTTAGTGACAGAAATTTTTTGGCTGATTTAAATGTGACCGAAAGTGTTGGATGACCTGTCCTCTAAATTTGCAGTCCGGATCCCCCAGAAAAGCTATTATCCGTTATTACAAATATGTTCATTTTTATGTAGACAACACGTTGGTACGTACGCTATTTGGCCTGAGATGTGAGGTATAAAAAGCCTTTATGGAAATACTAAATAACTAAATTAGGGTAACGTTCGTTAATGCGGTCAATTTATTAACAAGTGGCAGCAGATTTTTACATAAAAACTAACCCACATGTATTACCATGTTATTGCAAGATCAAAGTCAGCTACATTTGTAAAATTCTATTAAAAAAACCATTGTTTTAATATGTAAACCCTTTAATGGTCATATTATTTCTTCATAACGATGGATGAATGTTATATCTTTCTAATATTATCTATTTTGTTGGGCTGTTGTACCAATTTTTTAAACCAATGACCATCAACGGACCAAATTGCATAAAGCGACCGCACCCTACCCAAAATTTTGTAGTAACTGTTTAACTACGTGCCACCTATGTAAACATTTCCGTCCGCACTAAGAGCAATATTGTATAGGTATATGTATTTGCAGTGTATCTTTTTCCGCAAGATTAGCCTGAATTTTTACCAGTTCTTTGAATTTAAAAAGAATAAACAAAACTAGCTTGGGTCATTTCTATAGACGTTTGTAAATCGTCCGAGCAGTGTTCCGATTTCTATAATGGGAAGAAATATTAATCCTGCTCATTAATTGTTTTTCCGTTTAAGTGCCAGTAACTCATGAAATATTTACACATGCATGAGAAAAACCCACACCCGAGATTTTTCGTATACGAATGAAAAGGTACAACAGAAATTGAAGACGCTACTATCGCGGCCTCTGTGAGCACGAAAGCGAACAAGTACAGCTAGATTTTGGGAATCGCTTCTCCTTAGCAAATCTCCGGCACCCGAGACAACTTTCACGAGTTCCGAGCTTTTTATGGGATTGTGGCTGTTTTAATTGTGGTCGTAGTTAAAATTTCCTGCTAACAAGATAATTTCGTGATATAATGCACCAGATAATGAAAATGAATGTATGTATTTGTTGATCTTAAAAGTGTTCTAGAGGTCAGAAAGTAATAATAGAATAATTATTTCTTATTACATTCGCCCAAAATTGTGGAAAGCAAAGACTGGTAGTTTATTAAAATATTTCGTGTACAGTGCATTAACAATGGCTGCGGATGGTGTCTAACATTAAAAAATATATAAATCACAACGTCAATTATACGAGTGCGGAGCTGCGGAAAAACTCGAGAACTTGTAGCGTTTAAAAGCACGTTGAGTAAGTCCAAACGAATGCTAAATATTGGTTTAAAAAAATAACCTGCGCAGTAATATCACAAATCACAAAGAAATGGACGATATTAATAATAGGATTATTACAAATGAGGAAGTAGGAAGGTAAACTCTAGGTTCAAAAACGAAAATAAATTGTTGAAAAAATGACCGTCATGGTTAGAACTAGGCCGGAAGTTAATGGGATTCCACAAGAATCAGATAAAACAGGAAAGGCAGCAGCCACATGTCTTTTGCCCAGATAATCCACATATTGATAAGTCTGAACTGATAGTGAAACTCCGTTGATATTTATCGGACACAGGCTATTCGGACGGGTGAACCAGCAGAGAGTGTATAGGGCAAATTCAAATTCCGGACTCGAACCAACAAACATTGTGCTTCGGGACTTGCACAATTCCCTCCATTTGAAACTAACGTCGATCACACTTATCTTGTCCTGTACACAAGTAAATTAATTTTATTATTGCCGGATTTTTAGCTTGGAAATGCATTGATATCCGTTTTACAGAATAAATTAATAGTGACCTTGTGTAACTCCCAGTGTCTGTTATAGCCTTTGTAAGAGATGTTCTTGGTCTCATGGACAAGATAAATCCAATTATGAAATCCTTCGACCTTCTTCTTGGTCAATTCTCCCAGAAAAACGTGCTCAAATCCCGTGGAGCTGAAGAACTCCGCATCTTTGGAGCGCTTGTAGAAGTTGAACCACATGATTTTGAAGATTTGCTGGAAGTGTGTCTGACTGTTGACAAAGCCCTTCTCGATCAGGAAGTTGGCGACTCCTTTCATGACGTTGGAACTGATGATAGAGATGATCAAAGCTTGTGTTTCCCACTTATTGCTCAAACTCTCATTTTTACTGATTTCCGAGTCATAATCCCCGTACAATTTAATCAAGTTGTTGTACGTTTCGTAAGTTGGTATCTCTTTGAATGTTAATAGTGGGCTGAAAATACAACGTAATAGCAGTTGAATTATACATACATTATACCTTCTTTTCCATTTATTTACAAAGAGAAAAATCCACGTAAATAAACTCACGAGATGGCATCAGGGCCTGCGCAGTCATTGGACGAAAGTAAATTTTGAAAATTTATGTGCAGGTACTTTAGGTCCGAATAATCGTCCCAAAACAGGAGGCTCTCGGCCACATTCGAAATTTCTTCATCCGACACACGAGCTGTAAAAATTTGAAAGTCAAAACAAATAATTGGCATCCTTGAATGACTACCAAGTCAAAAGTCACGGTATATTCTGTGTCCGATTGTTGTACAATATTTGTGCGGAATAAAATCACTTACGAGCTACGCATATCGGGATGTAATCTGGACAGCAGTTGTTTTTCTCCAGGCACATTGGTCCACATTGACATGGCCGATCCGCTAGCTCTTCTTTCTGAGAGCACAAATTCTTACAACTTGGGAAATTTCCTCCGTGACATTGATCAATGTAATCCGGACAACAATTCTCTTTCTTGATGCAGTCCACGTTGCACAAGCAGTCGAATACACCCCCATCATCATCCTTCTTGCATCTATCCTTACAACTATCCGCTGTGAGAGTAGTTGAAAAAAAATACACCTAATTGTAATCAGAAACGCCATTTCGTAAGCATTACTGTATTTTTGTATGAACATGTACATAATTGTGACGTTTCTCTCTTTCTTACAATTAGAATAAAATGAATGTATAAACAAGTGGAATAAGTATACAGCAAGCAAACGAAGATGACGTCAGATTTCCAAAATATTAATCTAAAAAATATAAAATAGCAACAAAATGTCAAGATTTTTACCTAAACTCCGCCCGATACTCGCAAGCAGTAGACACAAGGCAAAAATCAGACAATGATTATTCATTATGGATGCGGAACGTTTACTTTCAAAAGTTTGAGCGTTCACGAGAGAAAAAATGAATACTGCATGGAGTCACAAACCACTTTCAACGAGACTCGGAGTATTTCCACTTTTGCAAATGTGACGACAAGATCAACAGAAAACGACTTTGCTGCAACCTGGCAAAGATTATGACTACTGTTATCTTATCGGGAAGCTTATCACCCCGCGCTGAACTGCCGGAGATGCTCAAACCACGTTAATCACGAGTTCGGCCCTTGATATGATCATTCATAACTAGGCAGGTGTCAATGTATGCAAGGGAAATTTATATGTAGCATGGATAATAACTAATTGGGCAATTTGTATATCCAACCGACATCATGACAAACGCTGCGAGAAATGCCTAAACAAAACTCCAGTGCTGACAAAAACAACAATACGTTTACAAAGGGATAGAATCTATATAGTGCATTATATTCAATTGTGGCAAATTTTATTCCGTCGTAAATGCCTTCAAAACTTTAATCCTGGGGAACTCGTTTAAAATCTCGATTTTTTGTCTTGTGAAATTTATTCCGCAAATATCATGTGTGCCGCAAATAGTATGATTTTCTGCATTAATTTGTGGGCATTAAACATCTTTATGTTGAACATTATATGACTATTTTTGTGTTGCTCTGAAATTTTTTTTATTGTTAACCCAATAATATTATGCTGGGAGAACGCTTTCATCATATAGCCATTTCTGAAGACTGCCTACGAGGCAGCGGAATGTAAAAATGTGGATAATCTAGTAGAAACAGACTAAAAAAATGTTTCTACCTTCCCATGTAAACCGGGAGGAATATTAAATATCACACAAGATTCAAATCCGCAGACATTCTTTCGAGGAGAATCACTCAGGAAGGAATCCAAACGCTGCTGCATTGGGCATAAAAGAATTCCTACCGAAGGCATCATCCTCATTCCTCCCGGTATACACAGGTTTCTAGGCGTTAATATGGCTTATGGTCGTGATATTCAGTAGTAAAATGGTGTCAGTCATTTATTTCATGTGAGCTGAATTTCTACAGTCTGCAGCACCTTGAGAAGTTGAGACCGGAGACAAAATTCAGGAATCTATTATATGTATGTATTGCTATCTATACATATACAGGAATATTCTCGCAGACATTAGTTGCATTCGTACATGGTACATTATTAGGCGAGTCACAATTATTAATTATTATGTAAGCACGAGCACAGTCACATTGCAAATAATTTTTAAAGTATTACAAACAATTTAATATTAATAAAAAAATCATCATCATTATTACATTACCCATTATTTTGAATAAATTGACAGATTGCGATTGTTACTGGGACAAGTTGCCGTTGCTTTCATCGGATGAGCTTTTCACTTCCCTAAGCCCAATGGTTCACTCCGTAACTCCGTACTGAACTCATGTTATTTATGAACTCAACCATAAGAACATAAGAAGTATAAAACAGAAAACTGAACCGCTTAACACTGAATGCATACAACCCGAAAATTAATTTAAAAAAAATAAAGATTTTTATTTTATTATTATTCATACTACGCAACGCAGCTACGCCCTTACCCTTACTGAGCTTGAACTTACTCCCTCACAAACTCAAAATACAACAAAATAATGTACATTTAACATTACTTGTTCAATTTATGTAATTGTGATTTTGTGATCTCAAATTGCTACGTTTTCTATCTGTTAATGCTAAGACAAGGCTAGGACCTATAAATTATAGGTATTATAAATCCGAAGTCCCTTTCGTATATTGTCTTTGTCGTAATGTTTGGCAGTTTTGAGTTTTGACAACGTTGTTAATAGTGGAACCACATAGTGACGTGTGACGTTAGAGCTGACTTGCGGTTGAGGTTGAGATGCAAAAGCCAAAACGGAAAAATCCTTTAATTGAAGGAGTTGACACGAAATGAAGGTATGCTTTATCACGCAAAGATTGAGCTTTTGAGACATCAAAAGATCAAATCACGAAGTGTTGAGCAAGTGATCGTACGCAGGATCTCTAGAACTTTCAGCTGACTTCAAAACTGAAGCAACTGCCATTAGTACAATAATACTATGTTGTATGTATGTATATTGAGGTATGTAGGTTGACTCCGGTGTGATCTCAGATGCATAAAAGTTCATCTACTAGCCACCATTCGGTCAGTAAACCCAGCCATGTTGGTCATGTCGGTAGCGCCAGCCGTCACCAGGCTCCAGGGGGATTGGAAACTTTAGTGGGAATTAGCTCTCTTACAGTCATACAAGAAATAGAGCCCCTCGAAGGTACTTCTAGCATGCCGGCACATATGCAGATCATTGGATTTTTAAACTACAATAGTATTAATGCTCTGCATTTCTACGCTTTCAGTGTTCTTGGGATGGGAAACCAACAACCGTTACAGTGTTTACAATAATCATGGTCATCGAATTTACTACTGCGGAGAAGATACATCCGGTTTTAGTCGAATGTTTTTGGGCAAAAACCGAGATTTCACAGTCCGTGTTTTCCATGCCAATGGCAGAGAGGCGATGATATTTAGGCGTGCGTGGAATGCGAAAATAGCCGTTTTAGGTGGCGAGTATGCAGGCAATGTATGGTTATTATTTGAATAGAAGATTGGACAGTTAAAAATGTGGAGCCTATAAAGTTGAATGTCCTTGAATTGCATGCTGCACTTGCAGGATGTCACCGTGTGGTCTGTCCCTGGTGAGTTGTATGGACGTTTTATACAAAACGACGACTGTGAGCCAAATTTCAATGTATTTACACCGTCCGGACACAAAATCATGGAGCTCCACGGGCCAGTTTGTGCAGATATAGGTTGTGGGGATGTACAATTTACCGTGATCAAGGAGAACGTTGAGGTCGTGGGAACCATTATGAGGGAGTTTACAGGGAAGCAGTTTTTTTCGGATGCCGACAACTTCGGCATGCAATTCCCCGGCAATTTAGACGTTAGAGTCAAGGCAACCCTTTTGGCGGCCCCCATAACAATTGTAAATTCACTCACGACTCCCGTCCAGGCTTCAATATCTTAGCTTTAAGTCAGCTTAGTATTTAGTTATTTAGATTTGTGATATGACCCAAAACATTACATCTATTTTATGAATCGCCATATGTTGATTGTTTGTAGGTAAGTGCTTTGTTCACGCAAGTTGCAAATTTTGTTGTTGCAAAGGCTAAACATGTGTATTTTCTCGTTTATTTAGGACTTTTCCTACTTCGAAGACAGTCATAACAGTTGTGCAATTTTGTGATCTCGTGATCTGTGATGACAGCGGATTTAAGTTCTGGAAGTGTTCATAGTAATATGTACATACATATGTACATTTGCTGCCCATTCCTGCACTACTAAAGACGCCGAGGGATGAAAGATGGCACGTTTGGATTAGCTTGTTACATATTTATTATTTCCTTCTATGCATTAACTCTTGGGATTACTCCACTATAGACTATTATGCAAATATACGTCTGCATTGTTGTGTTATCTGCATTTTTTTTTCGTAATCATGATTACTACATAATATTAATGAAAACTGTCGCACATCGTACGTCATTGTTTCAATTGTTGTTGAACAACATACGGATTATTACGGATATATACTTCCGGGTTGGGCCTCATGTTTGGAGGTGCTGACCGTGCGTTCACAGTGAGGGTTTTCGACCAACATGGGAAACAAGTGATGCGTTTTGAACGTCATTGGAATGCCAAAATTGCATTCCTCGACGGAGATGTTACAGGCAATGTATAAATATATAGATTTCCCCAACGTTAGCGCTTAAGCCGGATCAGATCGAGAGAGGGCGGAGCCAGAGGCAGTAGGTGGATGTAAATGGATTTTCCATTCTGTTTGTAGCATGTAACGGTCCATTCTTCGTCCGGGGAGTTGTATGGAAGTCTGATACAGAACACTGGGTGCAGTCCTAGTTTTAATGTCCTGACAGCCAATGGACACTACGTTTTGCTCATCGAAGGTTAGTCGTGTCAGTGCGGTGATGTATCATTTGACGTGTACAAAACAGGGCACCAGAAACAACATGTGGGTTCCATCACCAGGGAGTATGGTGCTCAAAACCTTTTCTCTGATGCCGACAACTTCGGCATGCAATTCCCCCCGGGTTTGGACCCCAGAATAAAGGCATGTATCTTGGCGGCGCTGATTACCATTGTAAGTACCTTAATACCCACTCAGACAAAACAAGTCACAAGCTTAATACCAACGAATACTTCAATTATTGTCAGATGCATCTTTTTTGCACGTAGGATTTCTCGTATTTTGAAAAAGGTGGCAATAAGTGCGAGATACTGTGACGAAATATCTGACGTGTTTTCAGATATTTTTCTGTAAGCCTATGATGATGGCATTTCCAGTTTCATCGTAAAGTGTCAGCTGGACTGGTACGCTGAGTGTGGGATTACGTACGTGTAGAAGTTGAGATTTACATAATATTCATACCATGTTCAAGATGTATGACGGTTTAAATAAAAGTTGGTTGGATGTTTTATTAAGTACTTGAATTCAGATGTTACAGCAGGTAATACCAATGCTAAACTGAACAAACATACACAGTAATGACAAATGACAGTAACAGTAACGTATGCAACATTTTCACAATATTAATTCATTTTTTTGTTATTGTTATTAGACTATAGACTATACACATTGGAGTAGAAGGAATGGATACCGATACACTCGGACATTATCATTATTATTATTTACTCCATAATACCTATTTTAGCTTCCACAAAACTTGTAAAACTCATTAAATATACATGATACATAATTCTTCTTGGATTTACATTTCTGCTAATCAAGAATTTTCAAACTCACAGAGCTGTTTCAGCTTTATCTTCCATACCCATAATCAGGAGTAGTAGTGGTTTGCCAACTTTCTATTTCGGGAATTAAGTACGAAAGAGCTACTATAATAGCAATTAACGCAATCAAAATGCCTACGATATAAATCCAGCCGCAACCGCGACTACCACCACCACCACGGCGGCCATAGCCATAACCATAGCCTCCGCCTCCACCCGATGTTTCGAAGTAGGAAAAGTCCTAGGATCAAATGTGTGTACAAATTAGTTCTTCAATATTTCATTATTTTAATACCATCATTCATCGATTCATCCACTCTATCGCTCTCCAAATCCAACTTACTAATAAATGCAAACGCAACGTTGACTAACCATTTGTATTGCTTATGTACATACAGATATAATGTATGTATATAATATAAATAATAAATATACATACATATAATATACATATTGCTTGTAGTGTACTTACGATTGTAATAATTGCGCCAAGAAGAGCTGCCTTAGTCCGTATGTTCAGATTCGGGGGAAAGCTCATGCCAAAGTTATCAGCATCAGAAAAAAGAGCACCCGTGAACCACCTCTTGATAGTTCCTATTAATTCTTCAGACTGGTTGTCGAAAACTTGGAATTCAACATCGTAGCAAAAACAACACGGGCCCTTAATGTACAAAACTGGCTGACCTGTTGGTGCTAGGACTTGAAATCTTGGGATGTGGCAATCCATTACTTGCGTTACCTGACCAAATATCTCACCAGTAATGGAGGACTTGATGGTTACATTCTGCGTTCAAAACAGATTGAAGAACGTCAAGCTTTAGTAGTTATTACAAATATACATACATACACAGCCAATATATGTATGCATGCGGATAAACATAAGATTCTATCTAACAATAAGCATGTAATGAAGTTGATACGTTGCCTGCAGTACCGCCGCCGAAGAGGCAGATCATGGCATTGAATTCTCGTTGAATATCCATCACTTGTCGGCCATTCGGATCGTAAACTCTGACTATGAAAGGTCGATCACTTGTACAACAACATCTCCAGCAGTAATTCGTGTCTTCGCCCAAGTAGTAAATTCGGTAACCCTCATTGTTGTACACACTGTAGCGATTATTCGTTTCAAAGCCGAGAAAAACTGCAAACAATAATAGCTTTCATTACATCACGTAGAATTATATGTACGGCGTATATTTGTAGGCTGTAGATTTAAAGGGTTTAATAGGTTCTGGGTTGTGGAGTATGTCGTCTCACGTATCGTCAGTTGCAAGTTCGTCTGTTCTTCGTGACAAACTGTTTGCAGTGCAGAGGTTCGTCAGATGAACTGTACAGTTTCGTTCAGTTAAGACTTTTTGAAAAGCGGTTCAGTTTCTAAACTTCACACTCGCGACTGACTGTTGACGAACTGTCTTGGAGGAAATGTTAATAATAATTGCAGTCTAGTAGGCATGATCGTATTACTTTCAATGGGTTCCAATTCCTGCTTCACAAAAAGAGAGCTAATACCCAGTAACGAATCCAGTCCTACAGACGCAGCTGCGTTACTATGAGTAGATGAGGTTGCTTTCATACTATGTGGCGATGGGACGGCATTTGATGGGTCAAGAGGCGCAGGTTGGGCCTCTGATGTAGCTTCATCAGACATACCGAGCCCTGGAAATGAAGAGTTCGGCAATCAGGAAGCAAAAAGTGAGAGTGCAAGTATCCCTTCAAGCTGACCGGTGGGTGGAAGTCTCTAGTTGTTTTCCCTCAACACTTTTCTGCCCAAGACCACACGTTTTTCGCAATGCACCGATCGCAGTCAAGCAGAAGAAAACTCAAGGAGAACTCAAGCCAAATTCATGCTCTAGCTTTGTTCTTAACTTCATGCTCTAGCTTAATTCTTGTCCTTTCGAATTCGTCCATTTCCCGTGTTTCCCGTGTTTCACATGTCAGAAAGTCAGAATTAAAATCCCGTCAATTCAGAGAATATCAAATAACCGGAGCCGGATCGATAAAAGATAATTACGTTGATGGTGAATGTAAAGAACGCTAAGAACGCAAATTCATCCACCCTGTTTTATCAGTGTCTTGTTTTTTGTTTTGTAACTTGTATCGGTTTCATAGTCACGTTTTTTCCTTGAAGTTTCAACTTAAAACGTTACTTTTAAAAAGTAATATGGCAAAATGAGATAGTAGATTAGATAATACCAACTACTCCACTCACGCATTGCAAATTGCAATGACGCAATACGAGACACCAGACCAGACAATCAGACAACACCTTGACGTCAAACCTCAACCCCTCCTCAACGTCGGAAATTGTAGCATGCCATTATCATTAGCTAAAGCAGATTTAAAAGGCTTCTTCAACATTCAACACGGTATCGACGCTTGCGTCGACCGAGCAACGCATCTCTCCGATTCCGATACGAATAATCCGTAACCGTTATCTGGTTGCTGCGCGTGGTTCAACGTTCGAACATTATTATTTATTATTATTAGCTTTTCCGATTATTGAGTTGTCGCCTCACCGCCCCCACTTCTGTCACGGATCACGGAACACCGGCCGATGCGATGTTCGCCAACGGCGATACGGCCGCAGGGTGTAGCTCCAAGCCAGCATTACTTTTTTGCATTATTTCAGTGCGGACTGCGGAGTGTGGTCCTCATACTTTTCCTACTCACGCCGCCTACTTCTTCCTCTCTCGAAGATGCTCTTTTTAAAGATGAAAGAGTGTGTTTCTTTATTCCAACCACTGTCTTTCGTTATTTGGTTATTTCACCCTGCCCGGAGAGCTGCTACCTACTAGGGACCATGCATGGTAAATGCCACCAATAAAAATTTTAATGGTCTTCGTCACGTCCAAGGACTGGCCAGCAAGAAAAAAATTTACAAATAAAAACAAATAATGTTTCCCCCACACAGGAAAATATTACCACTGATCGGCGTTGACGGTGGTCTGCAAATATGCAATTGTGTAATCATGAATAAAAGCCATCCAGACAATCCGGAGTCCCCAAAACCATCCATTAACGTCTAATCCCCTAAACGGTGTAAACTGGTGTATACACTATTATGCATATGTACAAATAGCTTGGGCCTTCCATTATGTATGTATACATAACGCTTATTTATTCTTACGTATATTTTCTGAGAAAATGGGTGCTCTCTCAAAATATGCATAAGTACATTAACATTGTTATGTAGTATGTATTTGTATACCGGTTGTGAATTGTGAACAGGTCTGATAGTTTAATTATAATAAAAAAAAACGAGTAACAGGAAATAAAAATCGACACAGCAAGGAGTCAGCTTAGAACGGCCCACAGTAGTATGTATTTACTATTTACTGATGAAAAATCAAAGCTACCTGTCATACTTTCCTAATAACCCCACGTTCTGTCGTTTCTGCATTTTACTAGAAGACATTGTTGGCTGATTATTATTTGGTGTCGATGAATTATTATTATTGTATGGCTTGCTGAAAGTATTATCAGTCAAATCAGAAGTAATATCTCGTAGTTCCGAGGATGTTAGCTTACCCGGCGAATTAAGTGGCTGCGAGTTTCTGGCGGTGACTAAAAATTTCGTCCCAAAAGCAGTGACAAGAGATGGCTGAGGACCCTGCGGGTTGTTTTTAACGTTTGATGAATTAGTTAATGGTAGATTTGGGGAACTTATAACTTGATTGGCAGACGACATGGTTTCTAGCTGCTGTAAATACATATCAGTATATGAGCCCGGCTGGGTTGAGATCTGCAGTAACTCCAAGGTGTCACTGTTGATTGGAGCTTTCTCCCTTTTGGATTTCCCGAAGCCCATCCGAGCCCAAGTTTCCCCTACTGTCAAGTGTGCAATGCTCTTTCTAGGGGGCTCATTCGAATCATCAGGGATGACAAAGGGGAAGAAAAACTCAGCCGTGTATTGAAACACGAAAATCATCATGGAGACGACCAAAAATGCGCTGAGTGTGATGAGAAACTTTACCGCTTCAAAAATTCGCTTCTTAACCGTTTCTGCTACTTCACGAGAGCAGCCTTCATCATTTTTTATATACTGAAAAGGAATGTCCGGCCATTCTATTTTCGCAACATTTGTGATACATCTGCGGTCTTGCCTGCAACACGATTCGGGCACTTCATCCGGGTTCTCCGGCCAAAAATCTCGCCAATCTTCGTACGTCACAATTCCGCAGCAAGTATTACTCTGATTACAGATAACGGTTTAATAGCAAGGGGACATTTTATGATTTTATATTAGATATTCAGGAAAAAAACTAATATAAAGTCTAATACAGCTAATATAGAAGAAAAAACTAATAAAGCAGTGGAAAGCGGGGGCGAGACAAAAAATTGTGAGCATTACTAATCTGTGTGAAAATGACACTATTCATTTCCAAATTTTTTGCTTACTTGAGACTGGACTTCAATGAGCCAGACAGGAACCCAGTGATTATCTCCCGGAGTTGTTTCGGCATGACTTTGGAACAGTTCCAAAGTTCTTTGTTTTAATTCCTCCGATTGAATTTGAGCAGCACCAATGAGGGAGTAAATCATGCAGCAATAAAATAAACTAAGGCCTAGAGCAATAATGTGCAGAATCATTACCTGCATTAAAGAACAACCTTCCTCTTTAATTCTTACACGTGCCTGCCGGCCCCTATCTTTTCATCCAATGATTCAATGTACTTAATTCAGTGAAAAATTACCGTCGCTGCTGTCCCGGGTTTTTTTCGTCTGGTAACAGCCCAGCATGAAACTACCGAGGCCATAATAATGTAAACCATGACTGGTATAAGCTGTATCAAATATTCTCTCCATTCAGTCATCACAGAAATGGGAAAGCGGTCTTCTTTTGTTGATGTCATCATCAGGTTGTAACTGATAATGGCCAGTAATGCAAATGCTAGAACCTGTACAATGCATTTATTGATACTACAACGACAGAAATCCCACGACGTAAAGGAGTAAATAAATTGTACTAATAAAAACTTGTAATGTTGCATGTATTTTATAACTGTTAGGTGTTGCGATAAAATCAATAGAAAGTGGACTCACGAAGTTCACGGCGCAAAATAGAATCGAAAATAGTGTTGTCCACCTCATTCTGCTAAACCCCACAGCGTGTATACACGTATATGTGTATGTATATTATATACAAAATATTTAACAAAATTGAAACTTTTTCAAAAGTGAATGAATATTTACGAAAATTGTTCCAAATGCTAACATTAGGATCGAGGGCAGGGCTCATAAAGGTGAAAAATCAAAGGTTACGGATTGTTTTCGGCTAAATTCACGGATTCTTGCTTTCATTCAAAAGCAGCTATGTGTACATTTTAGCTGCACTGAAACTGATTTTACAGGATATTCTGATATGCCCCCCTTGCTGCAGACTAGACCAGAAGCAATGAATATGAGATGCAAGACCTATTTTGGCACATACTTTTATTGCGAATCCAGTCAAAAATGTCTTATCCAGATCCGACAAGAATTCGCTTAGCTACGACGGTTCTTCTGCGTAAAGTTAACAATGGGGATTTTATACTGTCACATTTAGGTTTAGGCATTAGGCGTTCTAAGTTTCTATTTCTAATCTCTAACGGATCACCATTTTCCCCAATCACTAAGTAACAAGTAACACGGTAACGGTAACTATTAAATTATTTAATACATAGTCCTTATCCTTATCTCCTTGTGTAACTCTTGTCCTTTCCTTACTCTGTGTCTTTGTGTTTTAGCTAGGCATTTGTTGACCTATTAATCATTAAGTAAAGTAAATTATGCTTTGCATGCTACGCTAATTTCTAATAGCCTATCCCAAATCCCAATTATACTGGGACCTGGGACCACGTTACGCTATAACATCGTATATTATATACATATATACATACATCCAATTGGTATGGCTGCAAAGGAAAATCGTGGGCAGATCGGCAGGTGTGTCCGGGATCGGTCAGTCGCAGTCCGGTGAATGAGATGAGAAACGAGAATCATTAGTTATTACCAATTACCAATTACCATCCACCAAAACCAAATCACTTCACCTTCACCACCCACCACACCACACCATAATATATATAATATTATATTATGTATTATACAGCAGCGCGCGAGCGAGTGGAGTGTGGACGCGGACCAAGAATTGGGAATTGGGATAGATAACAATTAAATAATAATAAATCATAATGTAATATGTATAATATATTATAATATACTTTACCCATATTAAATATAAAGCATATAATGTACATGCACAAAAACCATTAATATGTGATGCATACGGAAGGTCCATTTAGAACATACGACTGTGTAAGGCGCAGACGCAAAAGCGCCTACGTGAACAATTTGCTTATATAGGCAAAAGTGTTTAAGCGACAACTGACAAGTAACCAACGTCCTATTTTTTTTCACAGAAATTGAATGAACCTTCCCACGTCGGCGGCGGAGGCGGAGAGTTACGTAGTTAGTAGTTACGCATTTAATGCTCCTTTCTTCCAATTCCAACGTATTTCCATGAAAAATAAGCCGAAATCTCGCTGGTCCAGATATGGAAATACGTGTTTTCTCAAGCTTTCTCCGCTTAATTCTGGCAAAGAACCGGCGTGTTATGCTTGTGTAGGGACATGTTCGCTTAGAAACGCTGTTCTTTCATGTGATTTTACGGCGTGCGATAATAACGCTGGAAAAACTGCGTAATTAAATTAGGCAGGAATGACACGGTTTTTGCCCCTTTATTACGACACGTAGCAGCGAGTACTCAGGAAAGGTTCTCGGTTCAAGCCAACGACAGGACGATTTTTCACTTTGCACCGAAACTGCGTTCTGCCGACACACGTGCTTGTAGAATCATGTGTAATCTATTTTTCGTGTTCGTTCTCTATTGCAAATTGCAACTTAAAATGTCTGATCGTCCTAAAGTCCTAACCTCCTAATAACGGAAACGACAATTACACGTGATCACTTAGTAGGGTATGTATATGTTGAACTACGTACTGAGGGGGGTTCCCCACCCTCCCTAATGTTGTAGGGTACCCTTCGG